>JAJPUD010004003.1:63255-126710 GCA_023553655.1 Myrmecobius fasciatus
GAAGGAAGGAAGGAAGGAAGGAAGGAAGGAAGGAAGGAAGGAAGGAAAGAAAAAAAATAACAACAACAACAAAAAAATACAAAAAAACTTGACATCAGCCTTGGACTCCAGATTCCTGAATCTGACTCTTAGCCCCATCATTTATGGGCTGGGAGACTGAAGAGATCTCTTATACTTTCTGACACTCCAGATCCTCATCTGTCAAATGAGAATAATATTTGTATTCCAATCCTCACAATATTGCCTGGAGGATGAAAGGAGGTCCTGAGTGTAAAATGGTTTGTACCATAATCATAAAGCATTATCTAAAAGGATGTTATGATAATAATAATTATTAAATTAATTAGAATAATTGAGACACTCCTGATCCCCTTGTAAACAGTGGATTACATACAATGATGAAGCAGCTGGCAAGAGTTAAGCTATAGTTTGTGCCCAAAAAGCAATAACCCAGCAAAGCTAACTAGCCCATCTGGAGACTGAACCTCCGGCTCTGCTCTCATTTGCATTATCTTCTAGTCCATTATTTACCAGAAGCTTAGTAATGGTAAAAATAGAGAGGTCCGTGAAAAAGGTAAAGAAGCAAAGGAAGGAACTCACTGCTAGAATTTACTATTGAATCATTCAGTCAAAATTCGTTTATTAAGTGCTAATATGCCAGGTCTTGTATGCCAAGTACTATGGTGAGTAGTAAATATAAAGAAAGTAAGTAGTAAAAAATATACCAGAAATATAAAGGCAAAAATATGATTGTTATCTTCTTTTTTTTTAATTTTATTTTATTTGCATAACATATGTGTGGGTAATTCTTCAACAATAACACTTACATAGCTTTCCGTTAGAAATTTTTCCCCCCAACTTCCCCACCCCTCCCCTAGATGGCAGGATATCCACTACATGTTAATTATGTTAAAATATTGGCAAATCGAATATATGTATACATATTTCCAAACTTATCATTGTTGTGCAAGAAAAATCTTATCTACACAAATGATATATCAGATAAAGGAAACACAATGTAAGCAAACATCAATCAAGGAGTATGAGAATGTTATGTTGTGGTCCACATTTCGCATCCCTCTCTCTGGGTGTATATGGCTTTCTTCAGTGAACAATTGGAGGTGGTTTGAAACATATCATTGTTGAAGAGAGCCATGTCCATCAGAATTAATCGTCATATAGTACTGTTGTTGCCGTGTATAATGATCTCCTAGTTCTGCTCATTTCACTCAGCATCAGTTCATGTAAGTCTCTCCAGGTCTCTCTGAAATCATCTTGCTGGTCATTTCTTACAGAACAATAATATTCCATAATATTCATATACCATAATTTATTCAGCCATTCTCCAATTGAAGGGCATCTATTCAATTTCCAGTTTCTAGCCACTACAAAAAGGGCTGCCACAAACATTCTTGCACATGTGGGGCCTTTTCCTTTCTTTATGATTTCTTTGGGATATAAGCCCAATAGAAATGCTGCTGGGTGAAAGGGTATGCACAGTTTGATAACTTTTTGAGCATAGCTCCAAATTGTTCTCCAGAATGGCTGTATCCGTTCACAGCTCCACCAACAATGCATATGATTGTTATCTTCAAAGAGATCACTTTCTAATGGAGGAGGCAAGACAAGGAAGGCACCAGCAATATAGAGGAGTAGGAAAGGCCTCTTGATTTGATTTGTACTGAGCCTGGAAGAAACCAGGAGGAAAGTAATAAAAATAGAGCATTGTAAGTATGGAGACAGCTAGTGAAAAAGCCCAGAACTTGAAGATGGAGCATTATATTGTAGGGTTAACAAGGAGGCCAGTGTATCTGATCTTAAAATCCAAGGAAGAGAACAGGAAGTAAGAAGATTACAAAGATGGGAAGGGGTCTGCTTGTGAAGGGCTATTAATGGCAAGCAGAATATTTGATATTGGATCTGGGAACTAAGAGGTAGCCACTGGAGTTTACTAAATAGGAAGATGGCAAGGCTATATCTATATCGTCAGGCTAGGCTATGTAGTTTACACTTTATTGTTGTATCTCCCTTTATGACATTACTTCAAGAAACACAGGCTTAAAACAAAATGAATGCAGACAAGATTAGAAGGGTAGCAGTAAACTGGGAAAATATTTTTACATCCAAAGGTTCTGATAAAGGCCTCATTTCTAAAATATATAAAGAATTGACTCAAATATATAAGAATTCAAGCCATTCTCCAATTGACAAATGGTCAAAAGATATGAACAGACAATTTTCAGACAAAGAAATTGAAACTATTTCCGGTCACATGAAAAGGTGCTCCAAGTCACTCTTGACCAGAGAAATGCAAATTAAAACAACTCTGAGATACCACTACACACCTGTCAGATTGGCTAAAATGACAGGAAATGATAATGATAACTGTTGGAGGGGATGTGGGAAAACTGGGACACTGATACATTGTTGGTGGAACTGTGAACGGATCCAACCATTCTGGAGAGCAATTTGGAACTATGCTCAAAAAGTTATCAAACTGTGCATACCCTTTGACCCAGCAGTGTTTCTACCGGGCCTATATCCCAAAGAGATTTTAAAGGAAGGAAAGGGACCCACTTGTGCAAGAGAGTTTATGGCAGCCCTTTTTGTAGTGGCAAGAAACTGGAAACTGAAAGGATGCCCATCAATTGGAGAATGGCTGAATAAATTATGGTATATGAATGTTATGGAATATTATTGTTCTGTAAGAAATGACCAACAGGAGGATTTCAGAGAGGATTGGAGAGACTTGCATGAACTGATGCTGAGTGAAATCAGCAGAACCAGGAGAACATTATACACAGCAACAAGACTATACGATGATCAATTTTGATGGACATGGTTCTCTTCAACAATGATGTGATTCAAACCTGTTGTTCTGCGATGAAGATAATCATATACATCCAGAGAGAGGCCTGTGGGAACTGAGAGTGAACCACAACACAGCATTTTACGGCTTTCTGTGAATATTTCCATGCATTTTGTTTTCCTTCTTAGGTTGTTTTTTTCTTCTTCTCTTTCTAGATCTGATGTTTCTTGTGCAGTAAGATAACTGTATAGATATGTATACATGTATTGTATTTGTCATATAATTTATCCTATCTAACATGTATTAGATTACCTGTCATCTAGGGGTGGGGGGTGGGGGAAGGAAAGGAAAACTTGGGAAAAAAAAAGTTTTTTTTGCAAAGGTCAATGTTGAAAGGTCACTCATATGTTTTGTAAATAAAAAGCTTTATAAGAATAAAAAAACAAACAAACAAACAAACAAAAAAAAAGAAACACAGGTTTAATATATGCAGAAACAAAAGTAAAAACATATGAATAAATAACTATGAAGTTCCAGGATCTTCTAGCACCACCAAACAGCTTTAAGAACAATTCATTCAGGGCATCCAGAGTCCAGAATTGCACTCTGACTATGGAATAATTTGTGCCTAAATACTTATGCTAGTGTTGTTTAAGCCAGGGCTTCATAGGGAAGTGAACTGTAGCATCTTAGAGACAAGAATTGTGGAACTATTCTTGAGAAAAGGACTGCATGCAACTGCTGAAGTTAACATGACTTCTTCCCCATCCATATGTCAACACTGTCAGCCAATCTGCTCTCTTCCTTTGCTACCTGTCAGTACCCTTGTCTACTATTATCTTGCTTCTGCCTGTCATTCTCTCCCTTCATTCCCTAGTTTTCAACCCTATGTAGCTTAATGGTGAAAATATATTTTTTCAAATAGTTATAAAGAAACAGAAAATATTGTTGGGGGCTGGTTTGGGAAGCAGGGTGTGGGGAGAGGATGGGGAGAGCAGTGGGAAACACAAAATGAGAAAAAAAGAAAAACTTGGAGATTACTATTCTAAGAATTCTCCATCCAAGCTCCCTGAGGGAAGGGACCATTATTGTTTTGACTTGTACCACCAGCATTTAGCACTGTTCTTAGGATATGATAATCTCTTAATAAATGACTGTTGAAGCCAAATCTTCACTCGCAATCTAGTGGCACTGTATCACTATACAGAATAATTTTCCATCCTATATCAAAACAATTCCCCTCCATGCATTTTTTCTCTTATGAAACTGACCCTGGGGATTTTATATTTCTCGCTTTTTTGTCAAGAAAAAAAATTTGCAGTGACTCCTCTCAGTCTTCCGTGTTTATAAAGATATTTTGAAGAATATGTGCTTAAATTGTCAAAGAGAACAGAACAAATTATATCTCTCAAGTAAAAATCCTCATTACACCAGAAAGTCACCTCCATTATCTGCCCTTCTTCCTCATTACTCACTTATTTTTACACCTTTTGCAAGGTAGCTTTTTCTGCTCTTTTCCTGAAGCTCCTACTTCCAAAAAAATGATCATTCCTTAATTAATTGAAAAACATGAAGATTTCTTTTCCCATTCCTCTTTGATCCTTGACCATACTTAAGGTTTTACCACTGTTGATCACTCCCTCTCTCAGGTATTCCTTCTGCCTTAACTTATATGGCATTGCTGTTTCCTAATTCTCTCCCACCTATTGAACTGATTCTTGCTTATCTCCTTTGCTGATTCTTTGACCTTTTTCCTACCACCTACATGTGTGTGTCTGCTTAAGTTCTCTTTCTTTCTTTACAATCATTCTCTCTCTCTCTCTCATAGGTTCAATTATTATTTCTATGAAATGACTGCAAAATCTATGTCTATACCCATCATCATCTAGTCAACAGACCTTCAATCTGATGATGACTACATTCCTTGAGTCCATTTTCCTGCACTGCTGCTGAGCTCAAGCAATATTTATAGATCAGAGGGGTGTGCTGATAAATGCTTAACATTTCTCTTTCTCTCTCTCTTTCCTTTTTTTTCTCTCTCTCTCTTTCTCATGCTTAGACATACTTTAAAGTTTAATTTGCATTATTAAGACTAGAAAATCAATGGAACTATCACCAAGCTCAGACTTGTGGAAATTTCACATTTTTGAAGTGTAAATGCTCACACTGAAAATTTAACAATTGTCTGTCACAGGCTGGATAGAGCTGGCTCCAGCAGAGCTTTGACTCCATCCCACCAGAGAGCCAGATTGAAACGTTAGAGTCAAACCTTAGATCCTCCTTCTGCTTTACTGCTTTCCTCTGAACATCTCTTTGGTTGTAAGGTTCTGTTGATTTTGGCTCCACAATATCTCTTATGTCACACTGTTCTCTCTCTTTGTTTAATACCACCATACCATTTCAGGAACATACACTCACCTCTAACTTGTATAGTTGTAATAGTCTTTGTTGTATCTTCCTACCTCCAATCACAACCCTCTCTACTTCATCATCCATACACTCAGCAAATTTGTTATTTTAGGTCCAAACATGTCATTGCCTTATTCCAAAATCTTTGGAAGCTGTAAAGTGTCTCAGAGAAATAATGGAAACTGCCCAGACTAGTTTTTCAAGTTCTATACAAACCGAGTCCAACTTATATTTCTAACTTTATTTCACATCACTTTCTTTAACACAATGTTCATGCTGAATTGAATCATTAGATAGATGTTCACAGAACCAATCAAATAAGTTTTGTTTCATAATATATTTTAAGGATGAATGGGCAGAACCTACATGCATGATTAAAAGTCTTTATTCTCCTTGCCATTTTTTATGGTCCTCTTTTCCTAATCATCTTTTCAGCAAAGTCTCGATATTGCTTCATCCTGTTCATTTTTATTTTCCTTTTTCCTTTGGAGCAGGATGATGTGAAATCTGAAACCTGTTGAGTATATTAGGCAGATCCACCTTCATTGCACACCACCAAATACATACTCCTCAGGTATTTTTTTTCTTTGTGTAGTGATTCTATCTTTTCTTGTTAACATTTATATCTGGACCTCAATCCCCTTCTAGAGTCAGTATGACCTAAAACTGTGTGTCTCAGGGATATACAGATTATCTCGAGCTGAACAAATGAATCACAAGTGAGTGGTACTAAAGAAATTAGAGGATCCCTAGGGCCCATCTATTTCTCTATAATCTGCATTGTAAAATTATGTAAATTAAGTGTGTAAACATGAATTTTTGTTGGGCATCATTCCTCCAGAGAAAGAATGCCTAATAAAGAGCAGAAAAAATCTTTTATGTATGAATTGAGTAAAACATATTTAAAGATGAAACTGTCAGAATATAAGCCTAAGAACACTAACTCACCATGCCCATATGTATTTAATTGTGAATCAACATGGTAAATATTCAGAATGGGGGCTTAAGAGCTGGGATGTTGAATTGATGCCCATTAAAAGGTAAAGGAGAATAAATACTTTTCTTTATCAGCAAATCACAAAAAAATACTATAACTTCAAAAATACTAAAATTCCTATAAATATCAACACTTATTAATGTTCAGAAGACTTTAAGACTTTTAGGATGTTTTAAAAAGAAATGAAATTCAAATGTAATTTATGTTTATTTTTATTGTTATAAATATGACTTCATGCTATTCACAGTACTGCATATCACAATAATGTTGGGAGAGAGCCTGCCTTGAAAGGGACCAAATGCTTCAGAAGAAAATGAAGTACTGAAAGAATGTTGGAGAATATATGAAAAGGTACTTAAGTGGGCAGCTAGTTGGTGCAGTGAATAGCGCAATAGCCCTGAAGTCAGGAGGACCTGAGTTCAAATCTGGCCTCAGACACTTAACACTTCCTAGCTGTGTGACCCTGGGCAAGTCACTTAACCCCAATTGCCTTAGCAAATTTTTTTTAAAAAGTACTTAATTTATAAAAGCACTATGAAAGTGTGGAACATAAGTCCTATAGAATCGTCTTGACTAAAATGTATGTTGATATAAAAAAATCAAAATTGGACCTATTCATATTTCCCATCTACCTACTGCAAGATGAATACTAAATTAGACACTATGAGGAATACTAAGGAATTAGAAAGTTTAAGTATTACCCTATTTCAAAACTTTATTATGAGAATCATAAAGATAAGTACTATTTAAAATATTCTAACATTTAGTAACACCATATCGATGACTTATATTTATATAATGCTTTTAAGATTTTCAAAGTAGTTTCCTCATAATAAGCCAATGAGGTAAGGGGCACAAATGTTAAATTCCCCAGTTTATAGACAGCAAACTATGGTGCAGAGAGATGTTGCTTAATGTAACACAGTTGTATAATTTGGATTTTCAACACAAAGTTTCTCTGGGCTTCAGGTTCATAGCTTTTTAAGTTGTACCACAATGCAATATATCCAAAATTATCTACATATATGTAACAATGTGTCAGACAACACACCACTATGCAAATTCATTCTGCCCAAACATGGGAGACTACAAATCAATGTCAAAAAATTAAAAGGTATATGATAAACTAAATTATGGAGGACCTTAAATGTTAAGGAGTCTTTATCTTATAGACAATGGGAGGCCACTGGATGAAGTAAATTTGTGTAATGAAAAAGACAAATTCTTTAGAATCAGAGGATCTAGGTACCCATCTTGATTTTTTTATCTGTAAAACCCTAGATGTTGTATATTCTCTCAGGACTTCAGTTTCTGTCACTGTAAAATGGAGGGAGGGTTAAACTATAAAAGAAGATCAGAAAAAAAGAAACACTGATTTAGAACTGGAAGATATCTCTATAGTCATCTAGTCTAGCTCCCTGATTTGTAGAAGAAGAAAGGAATGCCGTAGAAATTAAGTGATTTCCCAAAAATTCACATCAGTAGCGAGTTTCCTTCCACCTCTAAATCCCATATTCCTATGAGAAGAGTATGGCACAGGAGAAAGGAGAAATTAGACTATGTAGTGGTGATGTTGAGGATGATGATGATGATGATGATGATGATGTTCAATTAACCTTATTTCTATCTCCCCTTCTTGACATCCACTTTTCAGACTACTAGCTTTTTCCCCAAGCTCAATATCACATATTCCCTCTCTGTGGACTCTAGTATGCTATCCCTTTTTTGGAGAGAGAGGAGAAATCTCATTCTTACCTTGGCTTTCCAGAATCCTAATCTTCCTTCCATTGCCACTTTAGATGCTTCCTTTTCTATGAAGTTTTATCTAATACAGTGCTAGCACTTTCAAATATTTACTTTTAGCGAATTTAATGTTGAATGGAATGCTTTAATGATGATGCTTTAGATAAAGAGTACAACATTCCTAATTTTCAGTATTATTATAATCCAGTGAAGAAGAAAAAAAATTAAATATATTTTTTTAAAAATCGTCTAATTTTTGTCTCACAAGGCTCTACAAACAACAAATAGGAAACAGCTCTTATTTTTTCCCTCAATAATGTGTTTCTTGTGTTTGAAATATTTCTAGTAAAAGCAGAGAAATGCTTTTCAGAAAATGTCTGCCCAAGGTCAAAAGTAAAAGATAAGAGAAAAGGGGTTGGGGGAAAGGACAATTTTAAGAGAATGAAAAAGGAAGAAAAGAACCTACTAATTATCATTGAGAAGGATTGACTATTGACTATCAGGGATCATTTCCTTCATATGCATAAGATCTCCTAGTAGAAAGAATGATACAACTAGTAAGTGGAAAAGCAAAAAAAAAAATGAGTCTGAGGTTATATGGATCCTTTTATTCTTTCTTCAATCATTTTGGGTTATGCAAAAAGTAGTGAGGTCTAAAGGGAATTGGGAAGTATAGTGGATATAAAAGTGCTGGACTTGAAATCAGAAAGATGATCTCAAATTCTGCTTCAGATACTTAGTAAATGTTTTACCACAGGAATAGTTACCCACTTAACCTCTCTGAGTCTCAGTTTCTTGATCTGTAAATAGAAATGTAAATTAGTACTTAGCTCACAGGGTTATGTGAGGATCAAATTTGGGAAGCACTTTTCAAATCTTAAAGCACCATATTTAGTTATCTTTTTATCATCATCTTTATCATCATCATTGCTGGATCAAATGATTTTGTACACATAGTTTAATGAGTTTGGGGCCATAGTTCCAATTTATTCTCCTCGCACCCATGACTTGATCAATGCACAGCTTAACCAACAACAGTTCATTAGTTCTCTAAATCCCCACAACACTGGCCATTTTTCTTTTTTGAAATCTTTGCCATTCTGATGATGAAGCAAGCTACCCACTTCCTGAAAGAGGTAAACGACTCAAGTTGAAAATGAATCATACATTTTTGGACTTGGCCAATATGGAAATGTTTTTCAATGAATATTCACATTTATTACAAGGAGAGGGAGGGAAAATAAAATGCTTAATTTTTAAAAAGTTAAAAGAAAATATAATTGAGTAAATTAACAAGTCCTCTAACATAAGATAAAATCAAAATCTATCTCTTAAAAGATTATTTTTCCCATCAACTCCTTCAGGGTCAATTCAAAGTCTTCTAGAAAGTGGCAAATATATTTTTGACAAGAAAAAAAGGCGAAGCATAAACACACTTTAATGATGAGTACTGCTTGGCAAAACAAGAGAGACGTGATCTTTAATTGGTAATCATTGATTAGATTCTTTTATAGGAGAAGCTGTATTTTAAATCACTATGGTTCAAGTCAGAAAACGGTGCCATCATGGAGGCACCTTCAGAAATTCCTGTTTCATCCTCAGTGAAGCTGACTTGTGTCTTGTATGCTCTAAAATGTGTCAATAAGGCTGCTGTTGTTTCCCTAATGCTACTCCAGCAGATCAATTTTGGAGCAAAACATATGGCATGAGCACATGCTCCATAGGGCTCTTTGGAAAAGTAATTCAGACTTTAGGTCGTCTTTCTGCATCATGCTGTGTTGATCTAAATGTGTCTGTGAACTGACTGAAGTTTAAGAGACAGATGATCTGCCTCATGGTACTTCCAAACTGCTTCTTGCAATTATGGTTGATTTTCTGGTAGAACAAACATTCTGCAAGGTCTCTACTTTGCCCCTGCATCAATCATCCTGCTGCTAAATCTTGCTGCTAAATCTTGATCTCTCTTCTGGGCTCCAGACCTTCATCTGCATCTCCTAGAGGTCCCACAACAACCAGAAACTCAACATCTCCAAAATCAAACTTACCACCTTTTACTTTTCAACCTATTCTTCTTTCTGGATTCACCATTTCTATCACTTGCAGTACCATTTACCTAACCTCCAGGATTTGAAAAAGTTATTTTTGACCTTCATTCTTCTTTATATCTCAAGTATAATCAAGTCTCATGGCAAAATCCTGTCAGATTAGACCTTTAAACATCTCTCATGACTTTCCAACTATCTCCATTCTTATTATCACTTCTCTAGTATAAGAGAACATTTCCATGAACTTAGCTTTCCCTTACAGATATTTTTACTTGAAATCTATTCTCACCTTATATTAGCCTAGGGCAGAAAATTTTCTTTTTTTATACAGACTGAGGTTGTTTTCTACTGACCAATAAGTAAGAGCCAAATTTCTGTTCTTGTCATTGAAGAACCTCCACAATCTGAAATCATTCTATTTCTTCCAGTTTTGTCTTATATTAAACCTTAGGAATCAATTGGATGATATAGTGGTTAGAGGATTGGGTCTGGAGTCAGGAAGACTCATATTCCTGAATTAAAATTTGACCTCAAATATTTATTAGCTGTGTGCCTTGGACAAATCACTTAACCCTATTTGCCTCAGTTTCCTCATCTATAAATTAAGCTGGAGAAGGAAATGGCAAATCACTCTAGAATTTTGATGAAGAAAACCCCAAATAGGGTCACAAAGATCAAACACAACTAAACAGAAACAAAAACTTTGGATAGCTAAGAAGTGCAGGGGAAAAGCTTTTTGTCTGGAATCAGGATGACCTGAGTTCAAATCTGCCCCTAGACACTTTTTGTGATGGTGTTGTTGCTGTTGCTATTGTTGTTCAGTCTGAAGGGACTGGAGAACTTTACAAGAATTCCCAGAATCTATGGGAGAAAATATTTCAAGAGGGAATTCAAAATTAAAAGTGTGGGATGGGTACTAGACCCCTTTCCAAAATTAACTAATCAATGATATCTTAAGGTATAAAGAGAAAACATTTATTTAGTCCCTTCAGGTAGAGGCCCAGACACACACTTGGAAGTCATCCCAACTCCTGCCCTATGCTCCTGAAACTGGCTAGCGTCTGGCTTGTCCAAGATTTGAAAAGCAAAAGACCCAAGCCTTTTCATTGGATAGACTAAAAGGATGTACCCATCCTTGACCAATAGTCACCATCCTGTGGGTCAGGTCACTTCCTGTGACTTCACTAACTTCCTGCATCCCAGAGTTCAAGGCCTGGGAATAGGGACCATGCGACTTTGGCCTAATCTCATAAAATAGTCTCAAGCTTGAGAAAACTTCATCCCATCAGTCCCATTCAAAAGTATTGTACATGGGCAGGAGAGACATCATGAAAAAAAATTAGTTCTTTCTTGCAAAGAAACAGAAATAGACTGAAAAAAAGGAATAGGTCACCAACAATTTTAATCACTTCCAATTCTACCTCATAAAAAATACATACCCATTTTCCCTAAGTTTAATTAGCAATAACTACTTTTTTCTTTCTAGTTTCCATTTCCCTATTCTGCTATTATAAGTGAAGAAAACAAATAATTTGTAGACTTTAGATATCTGCCTCCCCCTGAATCCCTTAATCCAGGCAAGATAAACTAAGTGATCCATAAACATTTCATTGCAACTTGTCATTTGATTAATCCAAATGCTTGATTATATAATAATATAATCTTTGTACTCAAATTTTAAAATGTTTTTGTTATGAAACATAAGCATCAACTTGAGTAGCTGGTATCTTTCATTTTGGTTGGTTGGTCATGCTGATAATTAAAAGATATTTCCTTTAGAAGAATAGACAACTTTACACTTCCTACCTAACCCCATTAATCTTTTTTTTTCCCACATTTTACTTTATTATAAAACTTAAATGCAAAATAAGAAAAAAAAAACAAAACAGAAGAAGAAAGGAGAGAAAAAAGAAAAAAAATGTCAACATGCTCAGCAGAATGAATGTCAGGGAGTATTCAAAATAAATAGCAATAAATTTTCATTTAAAGAAAGTATATATAAATAGAAGACATTGCATTCATAAATGTCCAACTTTTCCTTGCTTCCTTATGTTTTGTTTTGTTCTCTACTATGCACTTTTTACTTTATTTTTTCCCCCATTTTCCTCTTCCTTCTTCCCCTAAGCAAGCTACAATTAAGCATGGATATATATACAGAGATACCTATATATGTACACATATGTAGACACATGGGTATCTATGTATGTGTATAAACATATACACATGTGTACATACACACACCTACCTATCTACTTACATAGGTTATAGCGATCATATATACATATGTGTATACATACACACACATCTAAAACAATAATCATATGGCTGACATAGTATAGATTACTCTCTTGATTAAATATTTTTTAAAGTTTGACTATGTCTAAAATCAATGATTATTATTTCCACTTTTTTCCTAATAAATTCTTCTCCTGATCACTGTTATTTTGTTTGTGTATAACTTGTGTATATTTCCTATGCCTGCTAACTCATCTGCTTTACTTCTATCTGTTAATTTATCTTCCTATTACTTAACCTTCTCACTCTGCCCCCAATGGATCCCTCCTTTATCTATTCCTCCACCCTTTCCCTCCCTTTTTATCCTATTTCTACACCATTAATCTCTTAAGCCAGGTTTACATTATCCCCACATAATGTTGGAACACAATTTTTCAAAGAGAAAAATAGCACACAGCTTTAAAAATCTAAGAATCACTATAAAATACTATGCTTCCCATATAAATATTAAAATGTTTTGGAAATTTGGGGGCCATACTGCATAGTTCTAGAGTAAAGAGGACCTCATGTCCTAAATCCAGTATTTTAGCAATATAGAAAAAACATTGCACTCACGGGAATTTTCCCATGATGCTATTTTTGGGTGCTTTTGATTAAGTGAAGCAAGCATTTGGATGGCTATTTTTTTTCTGAAAAATAAATGTGTGTCTGAATAAGTACACTTTTAATTCAAATATACAAAAATGCACCACATCCATCCAAATTAATAACAAGTTAGCAAAACAATTTATATTGGGTTAAGTCTTTATTGTTTAGTTCTGGGTTTTTTTAACCTCATGCAAGAGCTAGAAAAATCCAATTCTGCTATTTGTTATTTGGATCTTCATTTTTTGTGGCCTCAAATGATCTCCATAATTGTTTCCACATTGAATCCTATGATCTTATGATCTTTTAAACTAATTCAAAGTATATAACTACTATAGTGGCCAAATTTTTATTGGAAGTTAACAAAATGAATAAAGTTGATTAAAGAACAGAATAAGCTATATTTTTAGAGTATTCATTTTACTTGATCTTTTAAAATATTTTAAAAGTGAGTAATAAAAGTAAATATCAATTTGTTCTGATAATTATCAACTGTGTTCCCAAAGTTTTAAAAATAAATAATTAGTACATAATGAATAATATTATATTAATTTTATTGTGATAGGACATAGGAAATTAAATTTGCCCCACTTCTCTACTCTCAAATTTTCTGAGATTCAATAAAAGTTATCTGAGACTCACACAGAACTGTGTGAAAGAAGAAATGGACAGTGTCTCCTGTAAGATTGAGTGTTCAAGGTTGAACTGGATTCATATTCACTTAAAAACTGGTAGTTATTTTACACTAGAAATTTCAAATTTCAAAGTCTGAATTGTATTTTATTTACTTTCACATGATTTTTTTTATCAATAATCAAAGTAAAACTGTCATTCCTGTCTTAGTGACATCCTTGTCCTTGTCTCTCACTGAAGCCACACAGATTCCTTTCCAGCCTGTTATCTATGGGGTCCAATTCTCTCTTTCAGGAATGAACCATATATGTGTGTGTGTGTATAGTGTGTGTGTGTGTGTGTGTGTGTGTGTGTGTATTTAGCCATAAGTTCCAGTTCCAGAAGGTATTTTCTAAATAGAGTGTTCAGATCAGAAAATATTTTCTTATGTTTCATAAAGCAGGCTCTTTCTGAACTACATATAGCTCCTGAATTGGACTGGGACTGGATTATGAATCATAACATCACATTTTTAGACCTAAAAGGGGCTTCAGATGGCATCAAGTCCAAGTGTCTCATTTCACATATGAGCAAACTGAGATACAAGTACATTGAATGATTTGTCCACAATCAAATTTGTAATGTTAGAGTTGAGATTTGAACACACACCCTTGTCTCAGATTTTCTGCCTCTTTCTATTACATTATGTTGTCATTGGTATAGGCAAAAGCTATACTCTTAGTTTCAAGCAGAGATAAAAAAAATATAATTATAGAGAAGCATTGACCTGGAAAATAAGACTTGTATTTCTGAGTAGTCCTCAGATAGGGAGGAGACTTAGTATGAGAAATTGGGGGAGGGAGAGGTACTTATTACTTCTTGTTGATTGAAGAGATAAAGTGAAATGTATCTCTTAATTATCTCCTTTGACTCCATGAAAAAGATAGCAATACAGCCCCATCACAACGGATTTTTCTTCTTCTTTTTTTTAATTTTAAGGAAGATGGAAAAACTTCAGTGATTAAGTAAACACTTTGCAGGCATATATATATATACACACACACACACACATATGTATGTGTGTATATATATATATATGTATATATATATATATATACACACACATACACACACAGATGCACACACATAACTTTTATTTTCATCTCTTCATTTTTATGGTTATGTTTTGTATATTGGAAGTGATGGACTTGGCATTCTTATATAAAGCCCTACAGGTAGAGATGCCGATTTATAGTCCAATTTCATCTTTCTTCAAATATATATTGTCTGGATGTTTAGAAATAGAAAATATTGAAGAATATATTCTTTATTTATTATTGTTATTTTTGGATATATTTATATGTTTATATCGATCAGGAAATTTTCCCAAATTCTAGGTGCATTCTAGTTATATATGATTTATGAAGAATCCCTGTCTTTCAAGGAAATGCAAGTTGTATTTTGAGGTTTAGTAATACTGCTCAACTGCAAAGCATTTTAATCAGTCATGAATTTTTTGAATACTTACTGTGTGTCAAGCATTGGACAATGTTCTGACAACTTGAAATAGGAATGGGTATATCCAGGATTTTTGAATCCTGAAATCCAACCAGAGTTAACAAACTGTCTTTAGGTCTGCTTCTAATTAGTTCTGATAATGCTCTTTGGGGGCACCAATGCTGGTGACCCTTTGCCACAGGCTGGTGAGATCACGTTTGTTGTGTCTGCAGAGGTGAGATCAGGTTTAATGAGGAGGCACCACGAAAAGCAGAGGGAAAATGCAGATTAAGACATTTAGAGTAACAAAAATGTCTAAGCATGCAGCTCATGATTCCAAATAAATTCTGCCAACTCTTATGTATGGACTTATTTGACTTAAGATTACCCTAAGATTGGTGCAGCTATAAGAAGAAACAGATCCTTTACTTCTGGCTCAGCATAAAATTATTCCTACTCTCAAAGCTACAGGCCATTTGGGGGTCAGTTATTTTCTGTCTAGAGCCAGACTTCTGTGTCTTCTTCAAATGAGACAAATAAGAAGTAGAGGAAATCAGAGTAAAGTTGAACAGGGGAAAAAATATATATGGAATTTTTTCTTGTAAAGAACTAAAAAGGATCATTTCCTCTTTTAGAGGAAAAAACAGTGCCCAATAAGAAAGATGTCCAATGTCACCACAGTGAGTAGCCAATAAAGATGGGACTAGAAATCATATTTCTAACGTCAGGTCCAGCACTCTTTCTATTCTGGCATCTTAACAACTACTTTTATTTGGCCTAAAGGGCAGGACTCTTTAAAGTAATTTGCATGAAGTCAAATCATTTAATCTTATAAGTTCTTTTAGGTAGATTATTTATCATTTTTTAAATGTCTTTCCTAGTGCTTAGCAATATGTCTTGCACATAGAAGGAGGCTTTTAACAAACATTAGGTGAAATGATTTCATGTATACCAACTAAAAATACAAATGGACTCTACTACTTTTTACACACCGAAAAGAAATGCGGTGGCAAAGAACTAGAAACTAAGGGGATGCCAATTAATTAGGAAATGGCTGGACAAATTATAATATAGCAATATAATAAAAATATTGTTGCTTAAAGAAATAAGCAGTTTCAGAGAGACATGCTAAGACTCACAGAGTGAATCAAATGAATAGAATCAACAAAAATTCATTAATTACTTATGCTGGATAACTGAAGAACATATGAAAACATAAGTTGATGCTAACTTGAAATTGTACCTATGTAGTAAATTGCCTATACCTGTCTTAGGTGCTTAAATTAATTTACTAGGGAATATTTACTTTATTCTTTAGATTATCCTATCACAAGCTAAAAGGTAGTATGAGGTGCAGTGATAGTCCTTTCCTTATTATTGCTGAAGTAGAGACTTATATAATACCTTACCCCTTTTTTGTATTACTTATCTTTTTAATAATTTTTTCTTTTTTGCATAATAGAACCCAATGTTCTTCAATCTATTTTATGCCATGAGGCTTAAGAATTTGATAATGAGGAATATCTACAAAAATATAGACTGCCCAGGTTAACAGAAGAGGAAATAAATTATTTAGCCCCATTTTAGAAAAAGAAATAGAACAAGCTATTAACCAACTCCCTAAGAGAAAGTTTCCAGGACCAGATGGATTTACACGGGAATTCTCCCAAACATTCAAAGAACAATTAATTCCAATACTATATAAACTATCTGAAAAAATAGGGAAAGAAGGTGTTCTACCAAATTCCTTTTATGACACAGATATGGTGCTGATAGCTAAACCAGGTAGGGTGAAAATTATAGACCCATTTCCCCAATGAATATTGATGCAAATATATTAAATAAAATATTAGCAAGTCATCCCCAGGATAATACACTATGAACAAGTAGGATTTATACCAGGCATGCAGGGCTAGTTCAATATTAGGAAAAATTTCAGCATAATCAACTGTATTAATAACCAAACTAACAAAAATCATGATTATCTCAATAGATGCAGAAAAAGTATTTGATAAAATCCAACACCCATTCCTATTAAAAACACTAGAGAGTATAGGAATAAATGGACTTTTCCTTAAAATGATCAATAGCATCTATTTAAAACCATCAGCAAGTATCATATGTAATGGGAACAAACTAGAATCATTCCCCATAAGATCAGGAGTGAAACAAGGCTGCCCACTATCACCATTAATATTCAATATTATATTAGAAATGTTAGCTTTGGTAATAAGAGAAGAAAAAGCAATTAAAGGAATTAGAGTAGGTCATGAGAAAACCAAATTAGCACTCTTTGCAGATGATATGATGGTATATTTAAAGAACCCTAGAGCCTCAACTAAAAAACTACTAGAAACAATTCACAGCTTCAGTAAAGTTGCAAGATACAAAATAAATCCACATAAATCATCAGTATTTTTATACATCACTAACAAAATCCAACACCAAGAGATACAAAGAGAAATTCCATTAAAAATAACTGTTGATAGTATAAAATATTTGGGAATCTATCTCCCAAAGGAAAGTCAGAAACTATATGAACAAAAGTACAAAACATTTTCCACACAAATAAAGTTAGACCTAATCAGTTGGAAAAATATCAAGTGCTCATGCACAGGCAGAGCGAATATAATAAAAATGACAAATCTACCTAAATTAATCTACTTATTTAGTGTCATATCAAACTCCCAAGAAATTATTTTAGAGATTTAGAAAAAATAGTATCAAAGTTCATCTGGAAGAACAAAGGGTCAAGAATTTCGAAAAAAAAAAACTTAATGAAGGTGGCCTAACTGTGCCAGATTTGAAATTATATTATAAAGCAGCAGTCATCAAAACCATTTGGTACTGCTGAGAAATAGAGTAGTCGATCAGTGGAACAGGATAGGATCACAGTACAAAACAGACAATAACTATAGCAATCTAGTGTTTGACAAACCCAAAGACCCCAGCTTCTGGGATAAGTCCTCACTGTTTGACAAAAACTGCTGGGAAAATTGGAAACTAGTATGGAAGAAGTTAGGGCTTGACCCACACCTAACCCCACATACCAAGATAAGATCTAAATGGGTTCATGATTTAGACATAAAAAGTGATATTATAAGCAAATTAGAGGAACATAGGATAGTTTACCTCTCAGACCTGTGGAGATGGAATAAATTTATGTCCAAAGAAGATCTGGAACTCTTAATTGAACCCCAGATAGATAATTTTGACTATATTAAGTTAAAAAGGTTTTGTACAAACAAAACTAATGCAGACAAGATTAGGAAGGAAGCAATAAATTGGAAAATCATTTTTACAGTTAAGGGTTCTGATAAAGGTCTCATTTCTAAAATATACAGAGAATCGACTCAAATTTATAAGAATTCAAACCATTCTCCAATCGATAAATGGTCAAAGGATATGAACAGACAATTTTCAGATAAAGAAATTAAAACTATCTCTAGTTATACGAAAATGTGCTCCAAATCACTATTGATCAGAGAAATGCAAAGACAACTCTGAGGTACCACTACACACCTGTCAGATTGACTAAGATTACAGGAAAAGATAATGATGAATGTTGGAAGGGATGTGGGAAAACTGGGACACTGATGCATTGTTGGTGGAACTGTGAATAGATCCAACCATGCTGGAGAGCAATTTGGAACTATGCTCAAAGAGACATGAAACTGTGCATACCCTTTGACCCAGCACTGTTTCTATTGGGCCTCTATCCCAAAGAGATCTTAAAGGAAGGAAAGGGACCCACATGTGCAAGAATGTTTGTGGCAGCCCTTTTTGTAGTGGCTAGAAACTGGAAACTGAATGGATGCCCATCAACTGGAAAATGGCTAAGTAAATTATGGTATATGAATGTTATGGAATATTATTGTTCTGTAAGAAACGACTAGCAGGATGATTTCAAAGATGCTTGGAGAGACTTGCATGAACTGATGCTGAGTGAAATGAGCAGAACCAGGAGATACACAGTAACAACAAGAATATATGATGATCAGTTCTGATGGACATGGTTCTCTTCAGCAATGAGATGTTTCAAACAAGTTCCAATTGTTCAGTGACAAAGAAAGCCATATACACCCAGAGACAGGCCTGTGGGAATTGAATGTGGATCACAACATAGCATTTTCATACTTTCTGTTCATGTTTGCTTACATTTTGTTTTCCTTCTCAGGTTTTTTTTTCCCTTGTAGATTCAATATTTCTTGTATAGCAAGATAACTGTATAAATATCTATATATACACTGGATTTGTCATATATTTAACATAGTTAACATGCATTGAACTACCGGCTATCTAGGGGAGGAGATGGGGGAAAAGAGAAAAATTTGGAACAGAAGGCTTTGCAAGGGTCAATGTTGAAAAATTACCCATGTATATGTTTTGCAAATAAAAAGCTTTAATGAAAAATAAATAAATAAAAATAAAAAAGAATTTGATAATGAAGCTGGGGGTCAGAACTAAGCAACTCTCTTGAATATATGTCCATGTTGATAAGCCTTTATAATCATCATGGTAAGTCCTTGAATTGATGAGTCACGAGTTACTTAAAGTTGTTGGTAAATCAAAAAGTATTATACATAAGTATAGTGATGGTGGTATTTTCATATTTCTCATCTTTCTGAATGAATTTCATATTGAAGTGGCCTGAAGTCATTATTCTGATATTTTTATTTTTGATTGAATGTTATATAATCTATTGTGTAGGTAGAAAAAAATAGACTGCCATTTTAATTGAATTCATAGCTCATGTTCTGTGTTTGCATGTTCAGGACAATTCTAGTAATACTCAGGATGACAAATTACCTCACAAACTGTTTTAATTTCTTCTACTACAATTTCCTATTTTGATAGCTCATAAAATTTGGAGATCATGAGTATTCCATATGACAACATCTACTAAATGCTCTTAAATTTTATGGATTTTTGTTGAGTCACTTCAGTCATGTCTGACTGTTTATGACCTTCTTTGGGGTTTTCTTGGCAAAGCTACTAGAATTAATTTCCAATTCCTTCTCTAGTTCATTTTTACAGATAAGGAGACTGAGGGGTGTGTGACTTGCTCCAGGTTACATAGCCAGTAAATGTCTGAGGCCAGATTTGAATTCATGACAATAAGTCTTCGTGATTCTGACCTCCGAGTTCCATCCCCTGCACTATCTAGCTGTCCAGTAGGTTCTGTGTGGTAGTTGTGTCTGTAATTACCTTCCAGTACAATTCATTTTTCATATTGCAAGGATATTTAGGGGTGTGTATCTGTGGCATGGGAATTTATAATGAATAGTTAGTGACCTTCTGACATACAATTTGAGTCAAATGATAGTGCCTTTATAGGCATCTGTTAAATGCAAAGGTGTTTGGTTAGTTTTTACAAACTGCAATCTGATATATAGATTCATAGTTTCTAACTATTTTATTCTATAATCTATTCCCATTATTACGTCTGAGACTACCTAAGGATAATTTTCTTCTAATTCATAATGACAGTGATCTGACCCTTAATCATTAATAAATCCACCTGTGATCTTATCAATGTATTTAACGTTTCCAATGTTCCAGATCATATTCCATTCATGCCTTCTCATCCTATGCAATTATTATTTATTTCTTCCCATAAGTCTGCTATATATGCCCAACTCAACATACCTGAGGTCTTCTAAGTATTTTAATATTATATGACCATCAGTGCAACATGATGTCCATATGCAATCTCTCATTCTTACAAGTCTAATTCACTTCAGTTTTTGATCATATATTTTCTACACAGTATCTTATCTTAAAAACCAGAGCATTTTAAAAGATAAGAGTGTCAAGCTTGCAATAAAGAAGAAATATGTTCAGGTTTCACCTGTGACACATTCTAGCTGGGAAATCATTCTTAAGTCCACAATCTTTCAAAACTCAGGTAACTATACGGTATATAAGTTGAGGATGAGTTCTGATATGCATTAGTGGAGTGAATATTCATATATTGGAGAAATCACAAGTCAAGACTATCTCTCATATCCCTTCTCTCTTCTCCTGCAGTTTTAATTCTTACTATCATCAAATAAATTAACTTTTATATAGTGCTTTTAAATTTGTAAAGCACTTTACATATATTATTGTTCTTTTTATTTATAATAGAATTATATCCCCATTTTACAGAAGAGAAAAATGAAATGAAATTTGAAAGAGGACTTAGACAATATAAAATCATTAGGGCTAAGACTATAGAAAAAAATTGGCCTATATGTAGCCAAGAACGTAAATTTTTTCATAGGAAAGCAGAATTTTAAAATATGTTATGAAGAATATTCTATTTTAAAATAAAAACTAGTAATGTTAACATTGCATGGTGATATATGCATTTAACAGGCTTTCTAGGTAAAGATAGGACTGCTGCTAGTTTTACTATTTATACATATGGATGT
This sequence comes from Myrmecobius fasciatus, assembly GCA_023553655.1. Lineage (NCBI taxonomy): Eukaryota > Metazoa > Chordata > Mammalia > Dasyuromorphia > Myrmecobiidae > Myrmecobius > Myrmecobius fasciatus. Next base: position 84,664 of record JAJPUD010004003.1, read on the forward strand.
TAAAATTTGTATTAATACTAGATTTGGTTAGATGACAAAATCCTACTGGATCTTTCCAACAATAAAATTTGATGATCATGACTTGCTGTTAAAAAAAAAATTTACATTTTCCTTAATTTCTCTGAGAAGCAGGTAAAGATTGGGTTGCTTGTTCTCATTTTACAGAAGAGCAAAGCTTAGAAGGATTTGCTTAAATTAACCTGAGATGCAAGTATCCTGACCCCTCAGTTTGCTATGTCTCATCCTAGATCAAACTACATAGTTTAATGTGCTCATTCCTATAATCTGACCCTTGACTAGCCTACTGCAGTATTAAACAGCCTTTTGATCCCATGAACACTGCAACAATTTTGTCTTAATTGAATGACTTCCTCTGTAGGAGGTCTCATCTGATTGTTAATGCATGTGATCAACAAATACCTTAACTGAGCTGCTTAAAGTTTTTTATCACTGCATTTTTATAGTGTTTCTTCTATATATCCTGCCACATTAACTCTCCAAATAGTTCTCTGCGTACCTAGTGTCATCCATTATTCATATATATCCAACCCAGCTGAGCTGGGAAGAAGCCAGCAAAGCTGTGATGATGGCAGCTTAGCCACACTCCAGGGTTTCATCATTGGCAATGTGTTCTTGCCATTTAATGCAAAATATAGTTTTGAGATGATGTTGGTAAAAAGGCTCAAGAAGCCAGATGTGTCATTTGACTGTTCCAAATCTCAAAGCAATAGAATGTGTGCACCCAGTTACTTCTTTCTAGAATGTTATCTTGGTCTAATCTTGACACTTTGAGCACTCCACAGTTGTAAAATCATGAACTTTTGAATTTGAAAATAGAACTAATTTGATATCACTCTTTGCTGGTGCAGGAATACCATGTTACAATATGTCTGCCAAGGCAGCCATCCAGCCTCAGTTTGAATATATCCAGTAATGAAAAACCGACTACCACACAACACAGCTTAATCCACATTTGGACAACTCTAATTGTTAAGAATTTCTTCTTTACACCGAGCCAAATCTGCTTCCCTAGTACTTTTATCCATTGGCCCTAGTACTGTGCTTTGGGGCCAACAAGAATAAACTGAAGTCGTGCTCCATATGACACCCTTTTCAAGTACTGAAAGGTAGCTTTCATACATGGCCTTAATTTTCCATGCTCTACATCAAACACATCTAATTCTTTCAAACAATTCTCCAAGTACATGATTTATATTTCTACTCCTTCCTTCATTTTTCCATTCCATTTCATCTATGTTCCTTTTTAAATGGGGTTCCAGGAATTAAACACAACACTCCAGGTATAAGGTGAGGAGAGCAGAGACTGTTTCATTTTGTGTGAATATCACTCTGGAGACCGTCAAAAAATTAATCAGGATGGTGAGGGGCCATCATGATATATAAGAAGTAATTGAAGGACCTAGGAAATTTTACGTTTGAGAAGACAAGACTTTTGACAGGAGGACATGATGACTGTCTTCAATTAGTTGAAGGTTGTTATAAAAGAGGGATGCTTCTGATTTCTCCCATGGAATACTACCAAGGATAATAAGTCGAACTGACAAAAGCAATTTTAGTCTTGTTTTAACTAGGTAGCATAATAGAAAGAGTTCTGGACTGGGAGTCAGGAAGGTGTAAGTTCAAATTCAGCTTCATGAATTTCCTAGTTATGTGGACAAATCACTTAATAGCAATCTGTTCTGTTTTCTTTTCTGCAAAATATGGTTAATAGCACCTCTATAACAGAAGTGTTGAATAGATAAAAGGAATAAGTATCTATATAACACTGTCAACTTAAAAGTATATAAATACTAGTTGTTCTTGCTATTGTTAAAATTGAAACCTATCATAATATAGAAGGGGGGCCTTGGAAAATAGTGGGTGCATCTTGATTAGAGGTCAAATAAGTCTGAATGATAATTTTCTAGTAATGATATAGAAGGAATTTCGGATTATGTATATTGCAGATTCTGCAATTCTGAGAATAAATATCTTATGAAAAGAATTGATAGATGTGACATATAAGTAATTATTATGTTTCAAAAGTAACCTGGAGAAAGGCAGAGTGCCTTGGTATGGGGTATTCAGATTTAAAAAAAGAGGAAGCAGGTGGATTCTGCTGACTTCCTAAGTTTTTGTTGTTTGCCCTTCATTCTCGAAGAGGACCATGACATCAGGGAGAGGATGCCATGACATGCAAATAAATCAGATTTCAGTGAGAAAGTCTGTGCGAGGTCTCCTGCCTCATTTTCCTCCTACAGAGCCATCTGGGTCCAATAGAAGATACAGTTCAAGATGACTGGAGATGGCCCTGGATGAAATGGGATACTGTGGCCTTGTTAAGCTAAAGTCTTCAACAGACTAACAGGAGATAAAATGAATTCATTAAGAACAGGCAATACCAAATTAGCCTTCTTTCTAGTTTTTTTTAAAATAGTTTAGACTGATAAATTGGGAAAAAATATATAGCATAACTGGATTTTAACAAGGCAATTAAGAGGTTTTTCATGAAATATATATGTATATAATGTACATATATATATACTTTATGTATACATATACGTATATATTTGAACAAGGTAATAAAAATAGGCTAAACTACAAAATAGTTTGGCGATTTCTGAACTGGATAAATGACTAAAAAGTGGCAATTAATACATCAATGTCAATTTTAGCATGATTTCTAGAGGAGATATTACTCAAATATTACTAGATTTTTCTTCAACATTTTTATCAATGGCTTTGGTGAAAGCATAGACAGCAAGCATATCAGATCTTCAGGTCAAACAAAAGGGAAAGAAGAGCTAATGTATTATATAACACACTCTGGATTCACAATGATAATAATGAGGATTATAGCTAGCGTTTATATAGTACCTGTTATACGCCCATTATTATACTAAATACTTTACAAATATTATATCACATGATTCTTACAACAATCCTGTGAGATAAATGCTAATATTATCCCTATTATACAGATGAGGAAACTGAGTCAGATAGAGGGATTCTTTCCCCAGGATCACAGTATCTGAGGCCAACAACTCTGACTCCAGGCACTACACTCTACTCACTAGACTACATAGTTTCTTCTAAATCTCAAAGATCTTAAGAAGTTTAAATGCCTGAGTGATGCTAATGAAATAAACTAAATTCAACATATTTATTAATCACCTATTCAGCACCTAACATGTATAAGGCAGTGTGTAAGACCTATAGACAGAAAAAAGACCCAGATCCTGCTTTGTCAGGCTGTTAGAATTAACTATCTACCTAAGAGAAACAGAATGCATATGGAAAAGTATAACTGAAAAAATTGAATAGATTAATGAAAAAAATCCATATAACATATTCTAGGAAAATTTGAGATAATGAGACATATCAAAGTCAACCAAAGAATAGAAAATTCAGCAGGAAGAAATAAAAACGGAATTTATTTCAGGAATGGGACATCCTCTGGGCACCTAATGATTTGTGTGAATATGTAGAGACAGGAGATAAGTTGACACTGGGAATAACTAAAAGTCCCATTTGGATAAAAATGCATTGCATGAAGCAGGATTTTATGACATAAACCTATTAAGGAGTTTTAGAGGAGGATTGTGAGAAACTTAGAAGCCAGGCTAAAAAGTTGATATTTTATCTTATACTAATAGGGAACTAAATTTTAATCAAAGATATTGCAGTGTCATAACAATATAATAAAAATGTTATTTTTCCATAGCCATTGAAAAATGGACTTGGGAGATAATGAAGTCCATAAGTCAACAGTTAATCATTTATTGATAACTGTGTGCCAAGCACTATGCTAACACTAAACAAATAAGTAAACTATTATATTACCATGTTCCAAAAAAGAGGTGATGAGAGTTTGAAATGTGGTATTGAAATTGTGAATAGGAAGAAAGAAAAAGATCCAAAAATTGTGCAGGTAGAAACTACAAGAGTTGGCAAATGAGTGGTCATATGAGAAAAGGGAAAAGAAAGAAAAAAAAAGAAGAGAGGTCAAGTTTTTGAGCCTGGGTAATTGGGAGAATGAAGATGCTGACAATAAATGATAGTGAAGTCAGAAGGAGCAGAAAGAATAGAAAAAGGAGAGACTCTATTTGTGCTAGGTTGAGCTTGAGTTCTCAACAGGATATCCAGTTGGATGTTTTCAGCAGATACTTAAATTTTATTAACTTTATATTTGTATTAACTTTAAAAGACATATATATATATATATATATATATATATATATATATATATATATATATATATATATATATAAATGGTGGCAGCTAGATGGCGCAGTGGATAGGGCACCAGCCCTAGAAGTCAAGAGGACCTGAGTTCTCAGCCACTTAACATTCCCTAGCTGTGTGACCCTGGACAAGTCAATTAACCCCAATTGCCTCAGCAAAAACAAATAAATAAATAAATGTATATATGCACATACCAACATGTGTATGTATGTATGAGTGTGTGTAGTAACAAAAGAATATAAAAAACTTGGATCTGCGTACCAATCTCAGTACAATACAGTAACATAACATGATATATATAATTATATATAATGCATAATATTATATATGTATATTATAGTAATATAATATAATATAATATATATAATGTGTGTATATATTATATATATTACTCTGTTGTACTGTGATTGATATGCAGATCATACACATATATAATCTGAGGGGTAGGCATTATATCCATTAAGAATTATGTCTATGAGTTAGATCATATTTAACAGTAAAAAATCATACCACCTAATAATTACCATGGGTTTAGTTAGCATTTCCCCATGTTTTATTTTAGATAAGTTGCTTCTAGATAACTTGGCTAAGGAAAAAGAGACTGTAACTGGGCTTAGGCTAGAACCCAAGGATAAAGCAACTACTGGTCACTGCTGCCAATCATAGCACAGCTGTGGCTCATGAAACAGAATGGGGGAGGCATGGCTTGTGAAGGGATGCTCTCAGGCTCAAAAGGCAGCCACATAAGCACCCATCAAACTTTTAAAAGCAAATAGCCCAAAGCAGCTGACACTCAGTCATCTCTCCTATCATTAAACCAGTACTTTGCATATCATAATGACCAATTGCTCCATAGCCACTTTGTAATTTACTTAAATACAATATCTCTTCTAGCATTTTTATGCCTTACATTTGAACTCAAAGCTCTATTTAATCAGAACTGAAACAAGAATTGGGCTGGGATGGGGCTAGAGCGATTCTGTGATAGATGTTCATTTGTCTCTGTGTAGAAAATGTTGAAGGTGCTAAAAGCATCTGAACCAGGACCATTTACTTCTCACATCCTACCCACTCCTTCCCTTAAATAGAGTAAGTCATGGGCCCCTGATCTCCACAGATGAACCCTTCTTGAAGTGGTAAATGTAAGATTGGATTTGCCTGGAAATTTTTCTTCTTAAACAGGAACATTCAACCTGGTAGATTGGCTGTTATAAATTGGGATAAAAATGTCAATAAAATAAATCATAGGTCTAGATAAAAACCAAGGAAATGGAGTCTTAGAGAGGTCAAGTTATGCAGTTAACTAACAGCAGAGGCAGATCTTCTGATCCTAAACCTACATTCTTTTCATCACACAATATGGCCTCTGTATTCTACATCTGTACTGACATATTATATTGCATATCTCATAGTGGTCCTTCAAACAAAAGCAAAAGTTCATCAGGAAAAGTGGGGAATCCACACAGGAGAGAAACACCCCAATGTATAATGGAAATTTCTTAGGCTTGAAGTTAGGAACCTGTGTTTCAGTCTTAGCTCTACCACAACTACTCATAGTCCCCTGACCAAGTCCTATGCCCATTCTTTTTATTTCTGTCATCATTTTCATATCGCTAATCAGAAGGGTGACTTCTGTGCTTCTTGTTGAGATATCTGTCTTATTTATTTGGAAAGCTGTGTGAAAAGTAATGATTCTGGGGTTGGGCCATCAACTCCAACCTGACATTTCATATTCTTGAGTTTCCTGAAAAACTTCTTTGGGCATCCAAACATTGATTTCGAATAAAGCCAGACTTTAGATTGACTGTTGGTATTAAATGCCTTTGAAAGATTGATGAATAGGAAGAGTAGCTCTTCACTGCTGCCTCTTTCACTTCTCCTGTGTCTTCTCTGTGGCAGAGATCCTGCCCAATCATCAGACATCTCATGAAGCACAGTTGCCAGTTCTGGACAACAGCATGATTCAGGGGTGACTGGGGAAAAACAGATTAAAAAACAGAGACCTCCAATAGGCATTACAGGCAGATAGGTAGTACAATGTATAGAATCCTAGACTTGGAATCAGAAAGACTGATTCTTACAAACCACTCTGGTATCTTTGTCAAGAAAACCTCCAAATGAGGGATGAAGAATTAGACGCAAATGAAATGATTGAGCAATAACAGTCTCAGTTTTGCTCTGTAGAGTAATATTGAGTCTAGAAGTTTTAAAATCCTCAAAATAATTCTGCTTCTGGAAAATGGTGGTACTAAAATGCCTTCAGCAGGCCCTTCCCATGCTGAGGTCTGCATATTCTATTATGCATTAGGTAAAGATGGGTCTATATGTGTTTGCATCATTCTGCAAAGTCAAGTTTGATGGAGGCAGTTGCCACTTTAATGCTCTGATACTGGATATCCCTAGCATGCCAGCAAAAAATATCTATCCTATGTATCCCCTTCTCTCCATTCTCATTCTCACCACCCTAATAAAAATGCTCATTGCCACTGACCTGGGTTATTACAATATCCTTCTAAGAGATCTACCTGTCTACACTAATCTCATCACTGCCAAATTTATCTTCTCCTTGTTCACATATGGTTATATTACACGTCTGCTCAAAAGCCTTTAATATCTCCTTATTGCCTGTTGAGCAAAATTCAGCCTCCTTTGCTTGTCATTCAAACCTCTCCACAATCTTGTGTTACTCTACCTTTCCCACCCAACCTCACTTTATACTCCTCCTATTCCATGTGCTTCACAATCTAGTCATATTTTGACTGACTCTTTGTCTACTTCTCCTCCTTCCCATCCAATCCCGTTCTTTCTTATTTCTGTTCGTGTTGTTTGCTATGTCTGAACTATATTCCTTTTTTTTCCTTTTCATCTTTTACTATTCAACTCAATTCTTTAGCAAAGTTTTCTACTCTTACCAAATAAACCACTTTGTTTTACATATCTCTACCCTGTGCTGTAGTTATCTGTTTTCCTCTCATCCACTTTCTAGAATGTTAATTCCATGAAGGCAGAGTTCATCTTTTCCAAACTATAATTCCTTCAGTAACTATCACTGTGCTCTCTACCCAGTAAATGCTTAATGTCTATTGAATTGAATACCTTATCTAGTGTCTACATTATAAAGAGCCTTATCAATTTAGATATATACATTCCTTCACATCTCTTTAAATTGGGGTGTCTTTTAAGGCCATAGGCTCTTGTTCTATTAGTTTATTTCCATATAGCCACAATTCTCTTTTTTAAAACAACTTAATTTTCTCTTATATAACCTCAAACAAGCGCTTTCACAATGGTTTGATCCAGAACAGCAATAAACACTGAGAGAATAAATGATGTCTTTAAAATCTTTTAAAAGAACATGATTCATCTTGATGTCAAAATCTGTAAAACGAATAATGCATGGAAATTAAACTATGTTTTTTCATTGAATGAATATGCACTCTCAACAGCCATCTATTCTCATCTGGTTCTAGTACAATCTCCCATCATTGTTTAATTTTACCCAGAGGTTTCCAAAACATCTACTGAAATAATTCAACTAATTTCACTCTATTCAACAATGCTCATGACTTCAAAGAGATCTTCAGTTTAGATCAATCCAGTTCTTTATAAGAAATTGCTCTAAAAATATAAAGCTGAAACCATTCTGGAAGAATTTTAGTTTCTCTGTTCCTGATTCTAAGTGTTCCAGTTATATAAACTCTAACAGATTGTAAGGTCCTTACCTGCACGGAAAATGTTTTATTCATCTTTAGTTCTTCTCAGTGTTTATCACAATACTTTGCATATATTATGTATATATTGCTTTTTGTTGTTGTTTCAGTCATTTCTAACTCCTTGTCACCCCATTTGGGGTTTTCTTGGCAAAGATACTAGAATGCCTTCCCATTTCCTTCTCCAGCTCACTGACAAAACTATTGCAAATAGGGTCTAGTGATTTATCCAGCATCACACAGCTAATATGTATCTGAGGTCAGATTTGAACTTGGGAAGATGAATTTTTCTGACTGCAGCTTTGCTCTCTATCCACTGTACCATCTAGCTCCCCATTCATTAATTGTTAAAAAATAAATGAGAGAAGAATAATGAATGGAATAGGTTACAAATTCCTTAGTCCAGTCTTTAAGGCTTTCCACAATCTGAATCTTCCTAACCTTTTTTGCTTATTACTTTATTCATGTTCAAGTCAAATTGGGTGTCCCATTCTCATCTCATCTCCATTTCTACTACTTTTCCTCCATGTTCACTATTCCTCAAAGTCCATTTTTCCTTCATCTCTGTCTCTTAGAATCATTTTCTTTTTTCAAGGCTCACCTTAAATTTCACCTCCTCTGTGAAACACTTCCTGATTGCCATAACTAAAAGATCACACTCCCTCTTGCATTTCCTCAGAGGAGATGGTCTTGATCTCTCCTGTTTGCTTATTACCCACCCTTTGTCTTCTTTTATATTTATTTGGTATATACATCTTATTAGGCCTTCCAAGTCAGAATCTTTATTATTTCATCTTTATATCCTTAGGGTCTTGTTCCTAAGTAGGCCCTAAATAAATATTTCTTGAATGGAATGGTATGAATTAATGCACTATTGGATAATGGTCAATAGTACTATGTTTGAGTCATACATCATAGAATTTTAGAGTTGAAACATACCTTAAAGATTATTCAGTACAATATTCTCATTTTAAGAATAACGAAACTGATGTCTAGCGAAGTGATGGGACTTAAGAAAGATCACACTACCAAGATATGGCAGAGAGAAGTTTAGAATCCATGGCTCCTGACAACAAAGTTTATGGTATTAGTAGTCCTATGTAATTATGTGCCACTTTATGTTAAGGTTATTTTTGACAATCTATTTTTCTTTGTTCTCTGTGGACTTGTATTATATAGAATAGTGCTATATTTTTAAAAAATTACACATTGAATGGTTGTTGTTTTTGCTACTGTTGCTTCATTTTTTGAGTTTTATGAATTATTACAGAGTAGCTTTGATATACTTTGCAGTGCCCTTTGAGCAGTATCTAAAAAGTGCTCAGTTGAATTTACCAGCTTATAGCTGCTTTTTTTTCTGGGATTGGGAGAGAAGAAGAAACAAAAACTAGGCACATGCATGCCTAAATTGGTCAGGAGTTTTGCTTTTTTGTTTTGTTTTATTTTTCTAAAATTAATAATATAAAGCTGTTCATTGTGAGCAGCACAATTCAGTATAACTGTATTAGTTTGCATATGCTTTAAGGACAAAGGTAGCAAGGCAAAAGAGCCCTACCAAGATGTCCCTTCTTGACAAAGGGATAGATGTCCCCCAGAATCACCATGGCAGAGAAACAGGGGCATTGCTGCTGCCACTAAGAAAAAACAGGAATCATGCCCTTGGATGCATGCTTGCAATTACCATGAGGCCCATATACATATAACCAATGGACTCATTCTTCAGACTTATTAGAGAGGATGACAATGTAATCACAAAGTGAATAGAAAAAATCCTAGGGAGAACAACAAGCAACATTCTGCAGTCATTGATCTTTTTTGTTTTCATACTCATTTCTATCTAATAGATAGGCTTATGAAACAGATATAATCCCATTTTCTCTCACATAAAAGAGGCATGAAAGAGCTATTACAATGGAGGGGAAGATGGGGGATTAGAAGGCAAAGAATAAACCTTATTCTTATCAAAACTGGCTCAAAGAGGAAATAACAGAGGCACTCAGTTGGATATAGAAATCTTCCTTACCCTTTAAGGCAATAAAAAAAAAGAATAAGTGTAATAGGAGGAGGAGGAGGAGGAGGGATGGATAAAAGAATGGGTATATTGAGGAAAGTGGTGATTAGAAGTAAAATACTTGTGAAATGTGAAAGGGTGGTTGGTAAGAGAGAAAGGATGATACTCCTCTATTTCATTAAATGTCCATTTGTCCCCCTGAAAGATTATATTCAGTTTTTCTTGGTAGATGTTCTTGTTTATAATCCTAACTCCTTTGCCTTACACTGTATAATATTCCAAGCCCTACATTTCTTTAATGTGGAAGCTGGTCAAATCCTGTGTAATCCTCCACAGTATTTGAATTCCTTTTTTTTGGCTGTTTGTAATACTTTCTCCTTAGTCTCTGAGTTCTAGAATTTGGTTATGATAGTCTCTGGAGTTTTCATTTTGTGAACTCTTTCAGGTCATGATTGGTAGATTCTTTCAATTTATATTTTGCCCTCTGGTTCTCATATATAAGGACAGTTTTATTTTATTTTTTTTTAATGATTTCTTGAAAAATGTTGTCCAGACTCTTTTCTTTTTTTGATCATGGCTTTCAAGTAGTTCATTAATTTTTATATTATCTTTCCTGGATGTATTTGGTAGATTGGTTGTTTTTCCACTGAGAAACTTCATATTTTCTATTTTTTCATTTTGTTTTATTTTACCTTGATGTTTCACAAGTCATTATTTTGCACCTGTTCAATTCTACTTCTTTAAAATCATATTAATTTTCAATGAGGTATTGTACTTCATTTTCCATTTAGCAAATTCTATTTTAGAGGGAGTTGTTTTCCTCAGAAATTTTTTGTATAACTTTCCCTATGTTATTACTCTTTTCTTCCATGATTCTTTTACATCACTCTCATTTCTTTTCCTTCTATGTCTCTAACTTTTTTTTAATCCTTTAAAACTCTTCCAAGAATTCTTTTTGGGCCTATAACCAAATTACATCTTTCTTTGAGTCTTTACATGTAGCATTTTAACTTGTAAGTTAAGTCCTTCTGAGTATGGTTAATAATAATGCCTTAATACTCCCTATCACCATAATAACTTTCTAAAGTTTTTGTTATTTTTTTTTGCTCACTTTTTTATTTTTGTAACTTGATACTTTTATGTAAGAGATGGGCTCTGGCCCTGCACTATCTCAAGCTTTTTGTGTTGAGGCTCTGGGTCTTACTGCTAGCTTTCACTGGATTGCAGGACTTAACTGCTTCCTTTCTCTGAAGGAAGCTTTCAGGCTTGCATGATGATAGGTGAAGGGGATTCTCTCTGCTGGCTTCCTGTGGTGTGGAGTTTAACTACTGGTCTGCTCCAGAAGAGGGTCCTTGCTTCTGGGTTGCCATAGAAACAGAGTTCTGGTGGTTGGCCCTGAAGGAGGGATCTTGTTGCCATTCTGCCTTAAAAGTGGGGTCCTGCTGCTGGTTTTGTTATAGAAACAGGGTCTCTCTGCTTGTACGTCCCAAGCACATAGTCTCACTGTTGGCCAGCCCTGGGGCAGGGCCCAAGTACTGGTCAGCAATGGGGTCCAAGCCTTGCTGGTGGCTTGTGCTGTGGGTAAGGTCCCTGGGATAAGGCATTGCTGTGCTACACAGACTACTCATTTGCCTCAGGGGGCTTTGGGTTTGCAGGAGGGCAGGGTCTTTGCTGGCGGATTGTCCCAAGCTTGGGGTCTTGCTAAAGGCCTCCTGCTAGGAAGTTGGTGGCTGCTGCTGCTGCTCTTGGACCTCTCAACTCTCCTACCCCAGTGAAAAGGACGTTTCATGTGAATCTGGTAAGTTGCTTTTCTGATCTTACAACAATTCTGAGATGGTTTTCTAGTTTTTTTGGAGGACTTCAGAGGGATCCTTCCTCACTTTATCATCTTGGCAATAGAAGTCTTTTCACTTTCTTTCTGCATTGATTCAACCTGGTAGCAATAAGTGCCTCATAGATCTAGAAATAATAATAAGCAAAATCCTTATACATTATACACACAGATATGTAGATTATATATATATATATATATTCTTATATGCATAAAAAATCCATAAAGTTTGTTAATAGTAGAAAATTCAACATGAGATAAAATATCATTATGTGTGTATATTGGTTATATGTATGATAAAGAAATCATAATAATAACATATGATCATTTTTACTAGGCATGAATTAATAGAAAATATATAAGTTTATGGGTTGATTTTTTTTGACTTAGTTTTAGATTGTGGATATGTAAAATTTTCCAAATCACAGAGAATTTACCCTTTTGGTTATATTTGTAATTAAGCTGAAGTCCCCTTGATATGCAAAATATTTTATAGTAGTTTATTAAACGCATAACTTATCTCTTTGGCATTTTTATCATCTTAAAATTTATAAGGCTCTTCTCTTCCCCCCCCACCATTAATAAACCTTGCATGTTTTTATTTCTTAGAATCACAGATATAAATATGGAAGGGAACTAAGAGATTTTTAAAAATTTTATTCTCTCATTAGAAAGAAGGAAAAAAAAATGAGTCACAAGAAGTTTAAGTGTATTTCCTAAGAACATCCATACAAATAATAGAGTCAGAATTTGAACCCAACTATTCCAATTCCAAATGGACCACATTATACCTCCATATACATTGTCTAATAGTTGCCATCACAGATCTTTCCAAAAAGTTGCTCATTTCCAAAATACAATAAACATTTAAGTACCTACTAGGTTCTAAGCACTGTACTAAACACTGGGGATATAAATATGAAGGCAGTCCCTACCCTCAAAGTCTGATTCAAGGAAACAGTAAAAAAAAAAAAAAAAAGATACAAAGTTGGGGATGTGGAGGAGGGAGGGGAGGGCAATGTAAGAAGAAGGGGGAAGTGCCTGATGAGGGGGCATGGTGGAGATGCGTCCAGGAGGGCCTTTCCCAGAGACAGCCTGTCCTGCCTGAAATCCTTAAATGAAGGAGAAGTTCATGACTCCACCAACCAATCGGAGAGGAAGAGGTTGCTGATGGGAAAAGAGCACCAAAAGTGATTAGATCATGCAGAATGATGAACTTTCCCAATGATAATTTATCATGGAGAGGAGGCCTCTAAAAGCAAGGGCAGTTAAAAATGTGAATGTTTAAGCCTGGGATCAGGACTTACCTGAGATGCTTCTGCATGTAGATGATATTTAGAAAAGGATTTAAATTTAATGCAAGCTAGTTCTCATACATATGAGTTTTGTATTTTTTGATATTTTAAACTTAAATTACTCAAATCAAATTTGATTCACCCATAGAAACCATGATGCAGCAATCACTGCAGTTCTAACCAAATACCTGATATCTAATGTTTTATACAAAATACTATAGGTATTACATTAAAAAATAAACAATTAATGATAGATGTACATAGTATAATGTTTTTACATGTTCATTTAATTCAATTAAATGGAATACTACTACAATTAATCATAAAATTTCATTAAGTACAATTTTAAGTAATACATTTTATCATAATATTCCAGAAAAATTTTTAGTTTATGTCTTCATTATGCCTGCTGCATTTTTTAACTTAATTCAATTCAATACAGATTTATTAAAGTGAATAAAACAAACAATTCCCTGGAGTGGGAACTAGAGAAACGACGACAATTTTTTTTTAAAAAGTCTTCATTTTTAAAGAGATTATTTTCTATTTTAAAAGGGGAAGTAAATACAAGAAAATCTCAATAAGGAAAAAGCAATAACAAGTAGTGAAATCATTAAGGGTTTGTCATAGGAACTGACAGCTGAGCTGAATATGAAGGAGGCTAAGGAAGGATTCTATGGGGCAAAAAAAGGAGAAAAATCTTTTTTCAGGCATGGTGAATGGCTGCACAAATTCTTGGAGAAACAAGATAAAGTGGTGAGTTTGGGAAACCATATATAGTCTAGTCTGGATGGAAAATAGAATGTAATGAGAGAAAGCATGAGAAATATGTGGCAATCTTATCACAAGAGGTAGACGAAGATAAATTTTAAATGAGAAGTTTTACTTATTCTAGAAATGATAGGGAGCCATAGCAACAACTAGAACAGGGGAATTAGATGGACAGACCTATACTTAATTCAAAACACCCAAGAGTGATGCTGCATTTTGTCAGTCAGAGAATCCAGAGGTTTCCTTCTTGAAGTTTTCACAAATATCTGTCCTTGAGACAACTTTTCAATATAGCTGATGACTTTTTTGAGAAACTGATGGATGGAAATATCTTTGGGCTATTATTGATCATGTATTCAACTTCAAAAGAGAAAATCTGATTTTTCTAACTAGGTTCTCACTAGAGCTATTAGCTTCACCTAGCACCTCACTATTATGCAAAGCATACCTGTCTGCAAAATAGATGAGCCGATTTTTATTTACATTGAATTTTTCATCCCTTGATCCTTCACTGCATTATTTCCTCATGGTAAGGAAACTCTCAAAGATTTTGCTTAGAAGATGGTTAAAATGCAAAGCCATAGAATAATCCTGAATCCAGTTGGGTGGCCTGGAGTAAAGTGGACTTGGGGCTCTGGAGGGCCAGATTTAAAATGCTACTTTATTAAATTCCCAACTATCTCCAGCTTAGTTTTCTCTTCTGTAAATATAATAATAGCACCTATTCCACAAGGTTCTTGTGAAGATCAAATAAAATAATGAATCTATGAAAATATGAATCTATGAAGCACTTGGCAAAGTTAAAGCACTGTTTAATGCTAGCTATTGTCATCTTTCTCTCAAGAAGAAGCCCTTCCTTCCCTACACACACACACACACACACACACACACACACACACACACACACATATCCTTTGTCATATAAAGGATTCTAATCATCCTTAGAAAGTACTTGTTTTATTTTGCTTTGTTTCCTTTTATATGCCACATTAAAAAGGGTGAGATATAAAGTAACTATAAAATACTAAAATATTTAAACACAGAACACTCACTTAATTCAATTCAGCAAATGCTAACTGAGCCCTTCTAAATGAGTACTGCTGTTCAAGGTAGCCCCATAGAGATCCTACAAGCAACCTGATCCAGAATCTAGGTTCTGCCAGTAACTCTGCATATGAACTTGGGCATCAGTGTCCTACTTTGTAAAATACAGATAATAATACCTATTCTGCCTACCTAGTAGAGCCATTGTAAGGATTAAATGGGAAAATACAAAGCATTCAATGACTATAAAGTTGTATGTAAATCATAGCTATTATTTAATAATACTATTATGTTTCAAAATACTTTTGGAACTGCTTTATTAGAATTGATTTCTGAGATGTTTATCTATTATGAGAAAAAAATGAATTTTACTAAATTAGAATCTCAGAATTGGAAGGGGCTTAGGAAAACATTCAGCCTACCTTAAAGCATTACTAGAAACTCCATTATAACACATGCTACAAGGAGTCATCCAGCCTTTACTTGAAAGCTTCTGCTGGAGGCATAGCCAAGGAGATTAATTTCATTTTTGTCAGGGGTGGGGAGGGAGTCATTGTTGTTTCCACCAAGACTTTTTAATAACTTCTACCCACTATGGATTACTCATTCTACCAGACCCTTCTCTGTCCTTTAACCCCTCAGGGCCACACACTTTTAAACATCATTGACTTCAGGGTGAAACCTCTAAGGCTAAACAAAATAAAACTCATCCTTCTTAGACTTTTAGATACTTTAAGACACCTGGTGTGTTCTCACTCATCCAAAGCCTAATCTTCTCCACCTCTTTATGCTAAACAACCTTAGTTCCTTCAGCTGATCTTCACAGAACATACTTTCCAAGTCTTTACTCTCCTAAAGTTTGTCCCCCCCCCAGATGAAACCCAACTCATCAATATCATTCCTAAGGTATGATGCTCAGAAATGAACAATGATTCAGATAGATTCTGCCAAGAACAAATCTTCCTTATTCTAGACATTATCCCTCTCAGTTAAGCTTTTGCTTACAGAAGCTTTGTTTTGGCTACTATATCCCTTTGGTGATGACTCTGATACATACAGACTCTGATGAGACATGTCCTTTGGCAAGTCTCTAAGACTAAAAATTAGAGTGATGGTATGCATGTGCTTTGATCAAGAGAGTACACAGAGTTCCCTGTACTAAGTCATATGTGCAATGCTTTTCCCCTATTGATTCATATTGGCTGTGAAACCCACTAAATTTCCAGGTATATCACCTGTTTTGCTTGTATTAAATCTTCTTTATTTACAAATGATGAAATTCAAATCACATCTATATTTTCTGTATTTCCCTTTTTCCATGTCTTTCTCGCTTTGTCTCTCACCATGTCTGACTTTTTATCTCTCTGCCTGTCTCGTCTGTATGTCTGCATCTGTGTTTCTCTGAAATTGTGTTTGTCTCTTTTTCTTTCTGTTGTCTCTCTCATTCTGTCTCTCTGTTTTTATACTTTGCCTCTGCCTCTTTATTTCTCTTTTTCTCTGCCTCCATCTCTCTTTGCCTGTTTTCTCTTTTATTTTTCTGTTTTCTCTGTGTCTCAATTGATCTTTCTCCTTCTGTATTCAATTTATCTAGTCCCTATTTCCCTCTCCCACTTCCAAACTAAAAGCACTTTTTTTTTGTCTTTTGCACCTCTGAACTTTTCCAAGATATCTTGGGGTTTACTGGCTAGCTTTCTTTCTTAATGACCAGGCTTTAAACCAAAACCAATCTGATTCTCATTGGTCATCAATCAGTTCTAGGCCAAACCCCATTTGGTCATTATTTGGGTTTGACTGACTCAGATTGAATGTAGATAGCATCATTTTTGCTTTGGCCAGAAACTCTGAGGGTCTTCCCCTCCCAGATTCATTCATTCATTTTGATTATTTTTTAACTAGGTGAACGATTTTTTGCCTCAATTTTGCCTCAGTTGCTACCTAGCCTTAATTACTGAATGGGTACAGCCTCAATCAAACTGAGGCCTGTTGAAGAACTTAACTTTAAAGGCCAAGTACCCTATTGCATCCAGGACTATCTCCAATTGTCCTGATCTATAACTGGCTCCTGGACCCAGATGGCTCTAGAGGAGAAAATGAGGCAGGAGACCTTGCACAGCCCTCCCTTACTTAAATCCAATTCACTTGCATGTCATGGCATCATCTCCATGATGTCATGGTCTTCTTCAAGAAGGAAGGACAAACAACAAGAATCATCACTGCTTTTCCCAGTTGTGGGATCATCCCTAGCCTTTGAGCTACTGAACTTCTTTACTCTTTCATAAAGTATACCAGGGACCAGAATGTAGATTCATTTGTTTGCTATCTGCTGTTAAATTGATTAATATTGGAACATATTGGTTAAGCCTAACTGCAAATCACTCTAAGCCAAATAATTAAATTACAAAAGGAACAAACATGTTAGAATTGGAAAGCACCTTAAAGAACATCTAAAGATCATTTTGTCAATGAGATAAAGAAGGCCTAGAGAAGTGACAGAATTCTTCCAGGGTCATGTAAAAAGGTGAAAAGGGGTCACAAGTGAAAAAAGTTTAAGAAGGCTTGCCTTACACTGCTATAAGCATGACAGGGATGACTCAAAACTGATAAAATATATTTAGAGTTATTTTAACATGCACATATTTTTTCTTTATCCCTTTGTTTAAGGAACAAAAGAAAAAATAAGACTATTTTGAAATATGTAGAACACTATCTCTGAATAACAGTGGTTAAGGGCTTTAGGCAGAGAAGAGTATTAGGTGGGAAGTTTGAAAGCATAGCTTTTTTTTTTTAAATCACCTACAGCAAGCACCTCAGAAGAAGAGCCTTAACTATCTTACAACTTTAGCACCTTGATGTATAACTGGTCCAAGTCTGATCAAACCCTGATTCTACCTAAATAATTTAAAGACATGATAATCTACTACTAAAGTTCCTAGTACTCTACCTCTTATTCATCTTTAGTCATTTCTTCATTCAACCAAATTGTATGTATAAAAAATTGCATGTTTGAATTAACATGTTTTATAATGGCTGTCTTCAGAAAAAAGTTCTGTATTAGCTAAAGAAGAAAAGGCAACCTAACCACGTTCTGACTCGTTCTATCTCCATCTCCCTTTCTTGATTTCTCTGTCTCTAATTCTGCCTCTATATCTCTGTGTCCCTATTTTTGTCTCTGTCTCAAATAATGACCACTATTTTAGTTACTTATTAAAAAAACAAACACTTTTATAACATGTTTGAACTACCATGATGAAGTCCAAGAGGCTTATTCTAGAGATGCATGTTATTTACCAAAAAGAAAAAAAAAGGCATTAAAGAAGAAATTAAATAACAAAACCATCTTATTAGCATTTTAATTTCCCCATTTTTCTCCTGGAAGTTATTATATGGAGATTAAGAGTAGCCTATAATTTCAAAAATAGAAGAAAAAATTGGAAAAAAAATTCACATTAAGTATTCAAATCCTGGAGATTTTAACTGTTTTCAAATGTTCATTTTTCTATGATACAGGAAAGTAAGTTACTTATCATTGAATTTTTTTGTTGCAGAGTTATGTGAGCAGAGAGCTATTCTTCAGCTCAGAATAAAGGTGCCTTACTGCTTAAGATGAAATCTGTGATGATAGATTTAGAGTTGGAAGAGATCTTAGGGATAATAAGAGAATCATCAATCTAGGGTTAGAAGGGACCTTAGAAATTAGGCAATTCAGGGTTTCCTAACCTGGGATGCATTGACTTGTTCTGTATAATATGTTACGGTATATTGTATAACATGTATATGTGTGTATGTATATATGTATATGTATATGTATATGTATATGTGTATGTGTATGTGTATGTATATGTATGTATATGTGTATATACTCCTGAATATTTATACGTTATATGCCTATATTTAGAGAAGAAAATGGCAAAACATACCAGTAATGTGCCCAGAAAACCCCAAATGGAGTCATGAAGAGTTGGACATGACTGAAACAACTGAACACATGTATGTGTATATATGTGTGTGAATACATATGTATGTATGTATATAAAATTTGTCTTTATATATATGGACATATATAATCAAGGTAATATGGTACCAAAATTAACAAATAAGCAAAAGGTCAGAATTAATATAATATATACCTGTATATGTATATATATTATATATATATGTCAATTACTAGTTCAATCTAGCTGTTTTCCTCTATAATCCTATGTCTTATATTTTATGCTTTTAAAAACATATGCCCATGTGACTTACCAGAATGTCAAGGGTCCTTGCCATGCAAAAATATTAAGAACTCCTGTTGTTGTACAATGTTTTACTTTCATAAAAGAGAAAATTGAGGATCCCAACATTTAATTATTTGACTAAAGTTATTATCTTTCCAGTCCAGTCTGGATTTGAACTCAGTTCCTTTGACTACAAAACTAGCATTTCCATTAAAGCATACTTCCTTCTCAAGCCATTAGTAAGCATACATCCATAAAATCTAAAATTTTAAAAAGGAATGAGAGGGAATGACTGAATAAGAGAGAGAGAGAGACAGAGAAAGAAACACAAAGAAAGAACGAACTAAAGTTGGATAAGTGATTTGTCCAAGAACTGGAAAGTATATCAAGATTTTATTCCATTTCTTTACTCAAACCACAAATAATTTCCAATACTTAGAAAGCCACATTTCGTCACAGCTGCCATCAGAAACTTGCTATATAAGGAAATGCATGGGCATAATTTATACGAAATACAATTCTGACCCACACATTTCTCTCCTAAGTCAAACACAGAAAGAAAACTTCTATCAATTATGTTTTTCTTTTATTTGAGAGGTCAGAATGACTGTGCTTTGCTTTCCTACCATGTGCTCCCTTCTACAAGGCCTTCCACAAGGTCACCAAGTTAGAGATCATGGATCCACAGTTGGTTTGACCTATTCACCGCAAGCTCATCGAAGTAATTTTTTTTTCCTTATAAGAATATGGTTGAAGTTAACAAAGATCTAATAAAACATGAAAACTCATTCCAATGAGCTCTCAGTGCCCCCATTGAGCTATAGTTTTCTAAATTAGCTAGGACTTAAGAGTCCTGCAGAGTCTCACTTTAAAGGTTGCTAAAGAAGCATTAATTGGCCCCCAGGATGTTGTTCTACTTCTTTACAACTTTTAATAGTGGAAAAACAATTTTATAGCTGTTTAATTTAAGGGAACAATTTACTAAAGGAATAACTATCAAAGGGAGATATTCTGTCTTTTTTTTTAATGATGTCCTACTTCCAAACTGGACACCTAAATTTTTTATCTCAGAGTTCCCTTTACCATTTCTTTTCTATGGACTTTTAATTATTTCATTCCAGCAGTATAATAATTATTATTTCAACTGTGGATTTCTTTTCTAGAATTGTTGGGAGAAGGGTGGGAAAAAGAAAAAAAAGTAGTTCCTGCTCCTCTCTACTACTGAGATAATACAAACTCTTGAATACCCCACTTGCTTTATCATTTTTTTTTCTCTTTTCCAATTCCTTCTTTTTATCTTACCAAAAACCAATAGTTGCCTATTGGAAGAAAAAAGAATGAAAAGCAGGAAGAAAGAGAATGCATCTCAGTTTTTTTTTTTTCCACACTGCATCCTCACCCCATTCTCTTAATAAGACAAGGAAAAGGAAGTACAATAATTATCAACACCACCATCACTACCAGTGTAAGCGCATCTCCCCACTGACTTCAGAAATGCAAAAGAAGAAACTTTTGCTTAAAGTAGGACATTTCTAAGACTTAATGAATTTGAAGTTACTTCTTACTCTCCCCTACCCCCAGTCAACCCAATCTTAATTTGGAAGAGCACAGTTACTTTACAGATAGAGGCCTGGAGAGAGGCTTACAGAAAGTAGAATCTATCGTTTCTCTAGTCTTCCTAACAAGAAAATACATTTAAATATTCTTCATGGATATCTTGTTTATCCCACTCACTTTTCAGGGCACTATGACCCTGAAAGATGTGTATAATTCTAAGTAAGCCTAGCATGAAGTAGTTATATCCTGAAAGAATATAAACGAGCCTAGGAAATGCAAGAAGAGTATGGCCATGGAAGAGAAGAGAACGCAATAACTTGGTAATTCAGTTTCGTACACTTACCTTTTCTGCTGACTGTGCTGTACCAAAAAAGATGGGAATAAAAGCTAACCAAATGATGCAGGTGGTATACATTGTAAATCCAATGGGTTTGGCTTCATTGAAGGTCTCTGGGACACCTCTGGTTTTAATGGCATAAACAGTACACGTGACCATCAAGAGAATACTGTATCCAAGGGAACAAATAAGCGACAGGTCAGAAATGTCACATTTGAGCACCCCTCTGGCATTTTCGGGATCCTGCGTCCTCTGTTCTCCGTAGTCAATGATGATATGCGGAGGGTCCACAGCAAACCAAACAAAGACTCCCAGAAGCTGCAACGAGATGAGGCTGAAGGTGATCACCAACTGGGATGCGGGGCTTATAAACTTTGGAGCTGTGACTGATTTTTTCCCTTGTTCAAATATCCGGTGGATTCTGTTTGTTTTGGTCAGCAGGGCTGCGTAACTGAAACACATGCCTAGCCCCAGAAAGATCCGCCGAAAGGAGCAGATGATTGTGTCCGGTGCAGCGATCATTAAAAAAGTGATCGAGTAACAGAGGAAGATTCCGGTCAAGAGCACGTAGCTCAGCTCCCGCCCAGACGCCCTCACGATCGGAGTGTCGTTGTAGCGGACAAAGGTCATGATGACAAAGGTGGTGGCGATGATTCCCAGGATAGCAATGAACACGGGCACGACTGCCCACGGAGAATGCCATTCCAGCTTGATAATGGGGATGAGCTGGCAGCCTGTGCGGTTGATGTTGGGTCTTTGATCCAAAGGGCAAAGTTCACAGGTCAGTTCATCTACCTGGTAATGGTAACCTTCACACCGCTCACAATGCCAGCAGCAGGGGACTCCTTTTACCGTTTTCTTTCTTTCCCCAGGCTTGCATGGCAGACTGCAGACAGATGCCGGATGAGTATGCTCTCTATTAGCCCACTGCATGTCTTCTACCTGTAGGTATAAAAAATTAATGAGCCTTCCATTTTTCCCCCATTTATAATATCCTAATCCTAGCCACAGGTTGATAATAAATCACTATGGTCTGACAGTACAAATACAGTTTACCATAATAAGAAACCAGTTTCTTTCCCTTATATTGACTTTATGAAAGTGTTAAATGATTGTGTCCAATAAATCACTTGTGTCATCAGCCTGATGAGTGTCATTAGTTTCCATTTACTTCTCAGCTGCTGACCAATCTGACGTTTGGAGAAAGATTTATCGACTCTGATGAGGTTTTAAACAAACAACAAAAAAATAGTCCCACAGAAAGAAGTTTCAGGAGCTTATCACAAATGCAGCTAAATGACAGAAGTTCTGAAATACTTAATTAGGGGTTAAATGTGTATACATAAAGATATAAATTCTATAACTGTATTTTGGAAAACACAAAGTGCACAGTGTCCCAGCTTCAAAGAGTAATATACAAAGAAGGACCTTTTAAATTTGGTCATTAAAGTCCTTTCCATCCATAGAGGCAGCTAACCTTTCTACCTGTTATCAAAACACAAATTTCCCACCTCTGCATCTCACCTCCATGAAATTAATATGATGTTATGCTGATATCAAAGGATTTTAATCCTTTTATCACCAGTACTTGTGAAGGTTATAATAGTATATATTATTATATATTATATTACTGTATATTATATGTATATAATATAATTTAAACTAAATTACATACATATACATACACACACACACATATATACATGCATGCTTTACTGGGACCGTTTCTTGAGGAAAGGTATCAGCCATACTTCTAACCACATTTCATTTGATTCATTGCTTACCCCACTCCCTATCTTCTCTGAAACCACCTTTTCTCTTTTCCTAACTCTACTTCTGGAATACTGAGCAAACCAACTCAATCTTTGTTCCTAAAAGGGCTAAGCCAATTTTATTCTTGGGACAATGAAAAACTGTGAGATTTGATCTTTAGACTCTTAATTAACTTATGACCTTCAGCAAGTTACTCAATTTTCCTATGCCTCAGTTTCTTCATGTATGAATATAAGAGTTGGACTTGATAGCCTTTAAAGCCCTCTTCAGCCCTAAAAATATGATACTATAATCAACTTTTCTCTGTACCTGCTAATTATCTCTGTAAATTACCTTGGCTGCCATTCCCCTATGAGGGCTGTCTTTCCCTATCAGAATGTAATCACTCTAAGGACAAGGACTTTATTTCATTTTGTGTTTGTGTCATCAGTGTTTGGCACAATTACTGAAAATACTAATCACTTAATGAATGCTCATTCATTCATCATGTGGATTATAAAACTAGACCCATTGTGGAACTGCTACATGTCTAGATGATAAAACTGAAAGACAGGATAGCATTATTTTACCCTTAACCAAAAATAATTTTTCTTCACTAACTGACATGATTTGGCTGTTTCATTTTATGTCTTTGTATCTCCAGTTTCTAGAACAAATTAGGCATTTAATAAATGTTTGGTGATAGACTAATATTGTCTATAAATCCCACATCAGTCATTCTTTGAGCTTAAAACAATGAAGGCCTCTATTAAAACAAAAATGTCATCTAGGAAACCATTAGTTTAATAAATTTGCTAGCCAGTCGAATAGGGTCTTAAAAAAAGTATTGAGATACTGGAAAGGAAGAATTTGTTGTGGAAATTTAAGAAAGAATCAAAACATTTGGCACTATGAGAAAAGGCAGTCTCAGGGGATGTGTCATGGCAGGGAGCTTTGAGCAAATATAATTAACTCAAAAATTAGAGTTTCATTGTACAAGGGAGAAAAAATTAAGAGTTTCAGAGTGCAAGAAAAAGTTGCCAGAAGGAAAAAAAGGAGTTGAAAGTATACCTTATGGATTGTGCACAATTCAAGGAAAAACCATTTTAATTTATCATGCAACCTGGTGCTACAAACAATATAACCCTCTTATGTTACTAATAGCAAGATGACAATAATGAAACAAATATAATATAATGTAATGTAATATCTATATAGATAGCACCTATGGTGCAGCAGATGTTGTAAATGTTGTCTATTTTATCCTTATGAGTCCTGAAAAAAAGTAAATGTTATTATTATTCTCATTTTATAGATGAGGAGACTAAAATAAACATGTCACATAACAAGTATCTGAGACCAAATCTGAATGGGACTTCCTGACTCCCGGTCCAATGCTCTATGTTCTACACCACTACTGTCCTGTGCAACAGATACTATGTAACAAGGAATATCCACCACAGTTATATATACTGCTTTCCATTTTCCAAGACTACCCTGCTTCTCTGATTCCTGTCCCTTGCCCCTAGCTTTAATACATAGCTCTCTCTGTGTATGCTCAGAAACCCATATATTTCTTGGGGGCACTGAACCTTATTTGGGGGTGGGATGAAATAAAGAGAGGAGGTATAAAAATTTTATGCACTATATAAACTCTAATAGGACTTCCTACTATTCTAACATTGTTCTCCAAGGCAGAATGGAGAAGTGAACTCTGAAATTTTTATATCATGAGTATAGTTGATGCTACCACATCTGCCTTATGTGACCACCATAAATAATAGGGCAATGTATTATAACTCAATTAATTTTCTATTGTTTTAAATGTTCTGAAAGGATATTTACTTATAGGAATCCATTACATTTTTAGAAATCAATATTGTAACCAC
This sequence comes from Myrmecobius fasciatus, assembly GCA_023553655.1. NCBI lineage: Eukaryota > Metazoa > Chordata > Mammalia > Dasyuromorphia > Myrmecobiidae > Myrmecobius > Myrmecobius fasciatus. Next base: position 109,323 of record JAJPUD010004003.1, read on the forward strand.
ATAGTGGCTTTTCTCAAAATTGGTGAGAAAAATTGAGTGTCCAGTGAGTGGCTAAAATATTGACTTTATACCCTAATGGACACTTGTACATAAATAAAACACTATTTTCTGAAGCTTAATGTTTCCAAGATAATTATTTGAATACCATAATTACATTTTGGATGGAGGTGCTCTATAATTTTGTGTGATTTGTGCCAAACCACGGCAGCAGTCCATTTATGCTACTTTTAGAAAAAGAAAATGGATTTGTTAGCCAAGCATCATGTTTTTTTTTCCCTTGGGAAATTCTCCTGATTTCAATATTTATTAATCATTAAGAATATAATCTGTATTTTTCCCTGGATATTTTCCCTGTAATATGATTTGTCCTAAAAATATCATTTTTCCCTTTAATAGCAAAAATTATAGCCAGGAAGGAATTTATTCAAAAATTGCTATAATTTTCCTAACAATGAATTCATATTCATAAATAGAGTTTTTAATATGCCTGCTAATTATAAATAAGATTTAAAAATTAGCTTAACCTATCAATCATTAAGCATTTATTAAACACCTACTCTATTCCAGGAACAATACTAGGAGCTGGAAATACAAAAACAAAAATGAAATATCCCCTGCCCTCAAGGAAGTTACTTTCTAATTAAAAGATACATGTATTAATATTAATTATATTTAAAATAAATACAAGGTATTTTTGTTAGGAATGCTGAGCAGTAGGGAAAATCAGAAAAGGTTTCATATAGAAAATTGGAGCTTTATTGGATTTTTATCAAATGAGGTTATAAAATAGTCAGACATAATATAGGAAAATTATTTTAGCAGTCTTGTGGACAACAGAATGAAGAATAGAGAGACTTGAGGAAGGAAGGCCAATTAGAAGGTTGATACAATAATCCAAAAAGAGATGTGCAGAAAGTAAAACTAGGATGGTAGCCATATGAATAGAGAAAAAGGGGACATATAAAAAATGTGGTGGAGATAGAAACAGCAAAATTGGTAATTATTGGGCTAGGTAAGGTAAGGAAGAGTGAAGAGTTAGGATTAAGATGGAATTAGCTGAATAGATAATAAGGCCCTCAACAGAAATAGGGAAATTCTGACAAAAAGAGGATTTTAAGGGAAAAGATATGAATTGCTTTGAATAGATTGAATATGAGATACTTACCATGTGTTAATCAACATTTAGTGCTTACTCTATGCCAGGTACTATGCTGTGTGCTGAAATTTTAAAAAATACCACAAAAGGCAGTCCCTGCCCTCAAAGAGCTCACAGTCTAATGGAGGAGACAATGAGCATACAAATATCTATAAACAAACCATATACAGGATACGTAAGAAATGGTTGAGACAGAAAGCACTAAATTTAAGAAAATTTGGCATTTTTTAGAACAGTGATATCAAACTCAAACAGAAACTATACCTAAGGATCCATGCAATCGCATATTGACATAGAAAATATTTTCTTACATTCTATTGTATTTTTAAAATTTGTTATATATTTCCTAACTATATTTTAATCTTGTTCAAACCACTGGGGAAGCAATGGGTCCTACCAGTTATGTATTTGATACCTCTGCTATAGCAATTAGAAACAGAACATTGAGTTAAAATTGATGGATATTTAGTTGAAGATGTGCAACTCTAGCTCAGGAGAGTGATTAGGATCAGATACATGACCCTCATGCACATAAAGATGATAATTAAATTCATGAGAGATGATGAGACCCCCAAATGAAAGATTGCAAGAGAAAAAAAGAAAAGAGGATGGAGAACAAAACCATGGGGTAGAACCCCAGTTTCGAATCACTGCATGAATAGAGAACCAGCAAATTAGACTGAGAAGTAGCCACTCAGATAAGAAGAGAAATAAAACAGTGTTATGAAAATTCAGAAAAGAGGTATAACAACTTTAAATTTGGCAGGCCAAAAACAAATGATTAATGAGCAAATGCCATTAGATTTGACAATTAAAAGATCACTGGTTACTTTGTAGAGAGCAGTTTTAGTTGAATGTGGTAGGAAGCAAAATTACAAAGAATCACACCAAGTAATGTTCTACAAACAAATTAACCACTAGTGCTCCCTCCTTTCTTTCTGCAACAAGGCCAGTCTCATTCACCCACATTTTACGATATACCAGGGCTTCTAAATTTTTTCCACTCATAACCCATTTTCATCCAAGAAATTTTTCCGCGACCCTAGGTGTATAGGTATATAAAATAAGTATACAAATCAAACATTTTTATAATAAATTATAATTCCATGACTCCTCACATTTAGTTATGTGAGACCTTCAGTTTATAAGAAGCTTTATATATACAACTAATCTTACTACTTCCTGGCAACCATAAATTCACCCACAGAGCTGAAATGAAGGTTCTGGTATCCCCAGTTGATCATCGAATGGTGAAAGTTTTGGAAGAAGCTTTCACATACTGTTAATGTTTCCTTCTCCTTCCCAATTCCATTATACCTGAAATTACATTTGGGATCAAAAATCATAATTCATTGCTGTCTTAGGATGTTCATTATCATTCAATTCAATTATTCAATCAATTCAGTGATTCATTCTATCTTCCCATTTGTTGTTACTTGGTTGTTTCAATCATATCCAATTCTTTGTGACCCCACTTGGGATTTTCTTGTCAAAGATAGAAGATTGGTTTGCCATTTCCTTCTCCAACTCATTTTACAGATGAGGAAACTGAGGCAACCAGGGTTAAATGATTTGTCTAGGATCACACAAGAAATATCTGAGGAGGGATTTGAACTAAAGTCCAGGGCCTTAAACTCTATTCACTGTGCCACCTAACTGCCTAGCCTTTCCAATTAGTCAATTATAAACAATATAAAGCATTAATTCAATTCTGTTACCAGACTGTTACTGTAGAGACAGAAAGAGAGAGAAACAGAGAGATTGAGATTGATTTTGTGTGTAAGCATATTTGTTTCTTTCCAAAAATGCTGAATTGCTGCAGAAGACTAAATCTAGAGCTACTTTTAATCACAATTATGTTTGCTTGGTCCTTTAATATATTCACAAGTATAGTTTTAATGGACCACTTTCTTCGGAAGGTGTTTTCTTTTATCTAATAGAAACCCTTATAATTCTCAGTACTCAAGTAAAATTTTCATTTAATATAATAAACCTATTACTACTGCATTCCCTGATACCATATATTGCCTTAAACAATGAATTTACATATAACATAGACATACTCAATTTAGTCATGCCTTTCTTAATTAGCTCTTTTCATCTTTCTAGGAATCATTTAAACGATACTTATTTTTTTGGATTTCCATTTCTTGTCATGTCACCAGAGTTTGGTGACAAAATTATGTCTATACATGGTTATCTGATTAATTCTGTTTCAGTAGAATTTTCTAAAAATTCATCAAAAGAATTTATTAAATATTTACTATCATCAAGGAAGTTAGGAAGATATTGAGATGAAGACAATATAGTCTCCCTCCCCCCCCAGAAACTTATTTTTAATTTATTTCATATAATTTCATATAATTAAGTTATCAAGTCAATCAACCCTAAATGGACCTTCAGGAAAATGAGATTAATCTATCAATATTTTTAATCAGAAAGATGACTGTATAACAAAATATTGTAATGATATAGTTCAAGTCTTCATTTTTTTTCTAGGTTCTTTAAAATAATGGATTTTATTTTGCCTCTTCTAACCAGATGATCACATACCCATTCCCCTGTTGAATGCTGCCGTGAACAATATACTTAGTCAAAAATAAGGAAAGAGTTTCCTAATCTATAAATCTAAAGGCTCTATTGCTCAAAACCTTTGAATAGCTACATGACTATAAAGGTACCAAGCTTTGAAATGTAGGGAGATTCCCCCCTGGTTTAAACTCTGATTCTTTTCCATGTCCCAGATGTGTCATATACACCAGATCTATGATTCTCTTTTAAAAAGCTCAAGATTTCTGTTATGTTTTGAAAGCTGATTTGCCCTGACATTTTATTGCAATAGTAGTGAAATCTCTACCTCTTGTTTAGCAAGATTACAAACCACGTGAGCCTGGCAGAGTGAGCATCTCTGCAACTTTGCCCAAAGGGCTGAATTCTCCTCTTTGTGCTCACTTACTCATTCAGAGGCTGAACATATAGCCAAAAACCAGTCTGACTGAATTCAGCTGCAAAGGGCTCTAACTAGTAGTTTAAATACATTTGTGGGTATATGTGTACATGATAATAATAATAGTAATAACTTTGACTGAATTCTTCACTTGTTAACTAGTTATTTCTCCCCACCCCATAGCACTACTATGATGATCAAATGTATGAAGGTACATAAAAATGCTTTTAAAAGTTCCACATATAATATAAATGTAAGCTCATATTTCTGCTGTTCTGAAGCAGACAGCCACATTATCTCTTCAGCCTTCTTCTACTCTCAAAGTCAATTGCCTCTGACATATTGGCTGCATGGCTCTGGACAACTCCCTTAACCACTGGTTGCTGACAACTCTCTAAGACCTCAAATTATAGTGCAGAATCTTTTGTCATTTAGCATCCTTCTCCAAAATACCTTATTAAAATCACAAATGTAGATCAAAAAACCACTTTGTATGTTTTTCTTTTTTTCTCCCCATCCTCCTGTCACAGAATACTGGTCAATGTAGTTGAAGATTCTGATGCAGTTAAGTCACTTATTGAGATTGGGCCACTCCGGGAAAGGAGCAGGATAGGCTTGGGTCAGGGAAGAGACCAACTAAAGAGTGGCTGCTGGTGATAGAGCAAGTATCATTTGGTGGTTGCTTCTTGTTTTAACCAATTATTCTTGTTAACTAATGCTAAACAATTATTTCTTCTTGCTGTAATGGAAGTGCTCAGAACTTTATAAATTTCAGCACACTGGACAAAGTTCTGGTTACCTTACCTTAAATAACCTTTTAACTGTCTTGAATGTATGTATATATGCAATATATCTATATAGATATATTACATGTATTACTATGTCAGAGGTATGCAAATGTTGCCATGATTAATACAATAAAAATTCATTTAAAGTAAAAACAACAAAAAAGAAAAGTGTCACTTTCAGATATGCTAGATAAATAGTTCATCTTGATCAAACTGCTTACTGAAGAGGGATTTAGACAATTTGTGTTTTTCTCACCTTCTAAGTCTTATTTCATATTTGTCCCATTAATTCTCTTTCATTTTCTTTTTTCTTTTTATTTATTTCTTTTTTTATTAAAGCTTTTTATTTGCAAAACATATGTATGGATAATTCTTCAACATTGACCCTTACAAAGCTTTCCATTACAAATTTTTCCCCCCAAGTCCCCACACCTCCCCTAGATGGCAGGAAGTCCATTACATGTTAATTATGTTAAAATATTTGACAAATCAAATATGTGTATACATATTTTTACAGTTATCTTGCTGTGCAAGAAAAATCATATCTACAAGAAAAAAATCTGAATTCTCTTTCATTTTCAATAAAATTTGCCAACTACATGTTTTCTGTCTATACTATTCCATCTCACATCTTACTGCTTGTGTCCAGGTGGCTTCACATCTCTGAAATGTAGTTCTTTTTTATTTCTACCTTCTAAGATGCTATCTTCTTTCAAAGCACAGCTCAGCTGCCTCTTCCAAAATGAGGCTCTTCCTGATATTCCCACTCCTAGTTATCCTTCATGAAATGATTTCATGTTATTTTCTGTGTACTTTATATTGTCAAATCTGTGTTTTGTTTTCCTCAAATCTGAATGTAAAATCCTCAAGGGCAGAAACCATTGTGTTTGGTTTTGGACCTCCGGTACCTAGCATGATGTTTGTCACAAAGCATGTTCAATAAACATTTGTTGAACTGACTTCAATTAATCTGTAGTATCAGTGAAACAGAATTAGTTCCTTTTACATGAAGCTATTAGGATGCACCATTGTTTTCTAATTGAAAGGCTATGAAAATAGTAAATGTTTTTCCTTGGAAAGAACTGGCCAATGAGTAACCATTGTTCTGTTTCATTAATGATTATCTGCTTAATGATGAAAATTAGAATTTCAAAGTATTTCTTTAAACGAATTTCTTTCACTAAAAGACTAACTCATTTGAACATCTACTGTGAAAAAAAATGACAAGGTTTTAAAGCAGACATTAAAAGAATCTGTGTGTGAGATTTTTGCCAAGTAGTACTGAAATTTATTCAAATTTATGAGCCCAAAATTCAACATATCAGCTAAATCATTAAATATGAATTAAATGCCATACAAAGTAGTAACATAGAATAAATAGTGCTAGTCTTTTATGATCATTAAAAGAGAATTAAATTTGGCCCTTCATCCCTAATAACAAAACTGGAAGTTAATGGCACGAGAATGAGCTTAAGACCAACTATCTTTACTGGCAGTTATGTGGATTATTAAGAACATCCCTTTTCCTAATGTCTACATTTCTCTAGTTTTTCCTTCATTAATTTAATTATTAGTGCAACTAGAATCTAAGAAAACCCATTTAGTGAAATTATGAGAAGGTACTCTGTGAACACATACATCTTTCCCTGGCCTCTTACATGTCTCTGTTAGAATTCTACCTTCTGCAAGAAGCCTTCCCCTGTCCCCAGTAATATTGGTGCCATTCCTCTATTAATTATTCTCTCTCTCTCTCTCTCTCTCTCTCTCTCTCTATATATATATATATATATATATATATATATATATGTTATTTTTTCATAGTTGTTTGCTTCTGTCTCCCAGATTAGAATATGAGCTCTTTGGGGGCAGACACTTTGCCTTTCTTTTGCATTCTTAGCACTGAGCACAGTCACTGACACATAGCAGGTGCTTAAAGAATATTTGTTGATTTGATTTTGAAGGTCTATAGAAATTGTCTAGTATGAGTACCTATTGAAGAGATAAAGGCTCTCTACCATATCCCTGGCAGACAGTTCAATAAGTTTATGCTAAAAGACCTCCTGGCATGAGAGAACTTACTGCTTCATGAGGAAAATCTTGGACAGTATGTTAGATATTCCATTGTTCAATACAGGACCCTTTTCTACTGAAATCTATTCCCAAATTACCTTACAGAAACTATAGTCCAAAGAAGTACACAGGAGAATAGAGAGAGAGTAGATGATAAAACATAAATGATAAAGAAAAAATGCACTTTACATCACTGAGTAGTAGAATGTTAACTAAATAAGTCTTTTCATTCATTCAAATAGTATTTTTTAAATACTTGTGATGAAGCCATACTGTAGTATGCATTTTGTGGGACTCAAAAGAAATATAATGAAAACTTCATTGAGTTTGCATTATATCTGAGGGCACAAAATTAACATACATGAAACTGGAGAAAAATGCAACACTAAATGTGTTATTGTTACAGGTTATAAGTGCAATAAGACTTTTAAATGGGAGCAGATTAGTGTGATAAGATATTTGGAGAAGGCTACAATGAAAGAAATAGGAAGATGAGTTGAATCTAAATAAAAATAATGTAAAAATAGACAATTCTAGGAAGGGGAAATTATATGACCCAAAGAACAAAGATATGAATGAACACGGAATTGATGGTGAATGGCCTGTCTGTAGCAGAAGGTCAATTCAACTCAACAAAGTCTTATTGAGCACTAGGGGATTATGGAAAATAAAGATGAATAATCAAAGTAAAAACATCATGGTGTACCTCAAGAGTCAGGCAAGTGAATTTGGTCTTTAATATATAAGCAATCTTTAACAGACGGTTGACTTGAAGGGGAAAAAATTAAAACTTGCTATATCATCAGCTTCATGTGGACAGGGTGCAATTTTATCTGGACTTCATTTCCCCAGGACTTAGCAAAGTGGTCTACAAATACTTAGATATCTAATGCTCATTGAATTATGTTGAAAATAAATGAACTGGAAGGATACTTTGGAGAGTTCTTTGGTAGCAAATCAGTAAAAGGATGCAGAAAATCTAGAAAAAAAACAGAAAATTCATTAAAAAACATGATCTGGGCTTAGGTAAAGGTAATGGCAGTGGGAAAAGGTGAATATACTTCTACTTCTTGGAAATATTAGCTTTCTTCAGGGATCAGTTCAGATGTCATCTCTTAGAAAAATTCCTTCCTGAACTCCCTAAATGTAAGTTGTCTCTCATGTTTCAATGTATCTTATATTAACCTAAAGGAGAGCATTATTCTCCCAATAGAATGTAACATCCTTGAGAGCAGGGGCTGTTTTCTATTTTTGTCTTGCTACCCCTTGTGCCTAGCATAATACCTTGCACGTGACAAGTGTTAAATAACTGTTTATTGTTTTTGTTATTAATCCAAGAAATACTGTGAAGCAGTGACCAGATGCAATGACTGTATTCTGTAATGGACAAATTATATATAAACTTTTTGAGGGTAGTTGGAACTATAATGGCACAAAAGTAATAGATTAATTTTTTAATAATAGATTTATTTCAGTTAGTTGACCTTAAATGGTTTGTATATTCCAAGAATTTTTAGTGATTTTTAATTATCACAGGTCCCTTCTAAGTGGTAATTTGGGTGAATGATGGGGAATGCAGCACAATATCATCTTTAAAGATAAGCATCTGGAGGACTTATTAGGAAAGCTCTCTTCAAACTGAACTTTGTGCTAGATTTCTTCACAATGTATGTAGAGTAAATCTGTGCTGAGGAAAGGGGAACACCACAATTATGAGGGCACCAAGTGACTGATATATAAGGTACCTTGAGGAGTGGTAGATACCAAAGATATAGAAAAAAATTTCAGATTATATAATACTGAAAAAAAATGACTTGAAAGCTATTAATAACCAGCAGGTTATATGACTGCTTTACCACTATACAAAAGCTTCATGAGAGCTATTTTTGTGCTAATCAAGATCATCTCCAATGAGGAGATGAGTACGGAATAAATGTTGTTTTTAATCAGTCATTTCAGTCATGTCTGATTCCTCCTGATCCCATTTGAGATTTTCTTGGCAAAAATAATGAAGTGGCTTGAATTTTTTTTCTCTAGCTCATTTTACAAATGAGTAAATAGAGACAAACGGGGTAAATTGCTTGCTCAGAGTGGCATAGCTGGTAAATACTTGAGGCTGGATTTGAACTCAGGTCTTACTGACTCCAGGACTAGTATTCTATTCACACAGGAAATAGAAATTATCTATCCAAAAGGACAAATATTATTACTCAAATCTCAATATGTATTTGGATGGACAACCTATAGATTTTTTTTAAACAAAAACGTTAGATTAACATGTCAGTAATCAAGTTGAACAGGAGAGAGAGAATTAGCTGGATGATCTGAATGAAATTACAAACTAAAGTTTCCTTAGGGATAGATAAAGCTTCTCATGAAGAAAGGAAACATTTATTGTTTACTACATATCAGAACTAGGCTAAGCACTTTCAAACACTATCTCATTTGATCCATACAATACAATGAGAGATAGGTATTATTGTTTTATTTTCAATTGATGAAATTGAGGCAAGCAGATTAAATTACTTGCACAGGGTCACTCAGCCAATATATGTTTTAAGACTGAATTTGAATTCAGATCTTTTTGTCTCCAGGACCAGCATGCTATTCATTGTCCCACTTAGTGGCCATGAAAGCGAAAGCCCATCTTTTTTTTTTTTAATGTCCATCTTTTAAACGCTAACTTCACTAGTATTTCTATATGGCAACTAGACATGGAGTATAACCATCTCCAAACAGATAAAAATGAGCAACAACTAAAAAGCAAAGGAAAGACTGATGCTTAGGCTGATGTCTGAGCAAGTTCCAACATAGCCCCATGGGAAAAAAAAAACTGAAGAATAACTAGAATAAAATATGTCATCAAGAAACTGTGGTAAGAATAATAGAATAGATTGACAAGCAGAGTGTTCTCCAGATATCCCTAAAATGTCAGAAAGAAACAAAGAAGTCCACTAGAAGCTTGCCTGGACCTTTCTGTGACAAACATATGGGAACATATGGTTAAAAATCACTTAAGAGAAGGAAGAGCAGAAGAATTGTGACCTGTATCATTAGAGAAAACTCCCTAGTGAATGAGGTCACCAAGTCATTGGAATATATGAGTAATAATAAAATAAGTACTAGATTATGATAAACTTTTAATATAAACTAATTATGTTTTTCTAATCTGTGTTCCTCTGCCATCCACTATCCACCCCTACACCTTCATTAGCACTTAATAAGCACAAACATTTATAAATTCAAATATATTTATGGTCTTCTGCTATAAATGGCTTTGGTTAATTTTCTAAGTGAAAATATCTAGAAGGCCATGCTAGATCATATTTTATCTTTGGAAAAAAAATAAAAAGGGGCATTTAATTCCACTCCTAAATACCTGCACAATAAAACCTTGAAAAGTTAGGGATAGGTCAAATATTCCTCACACCCTAAGCAACCACAATCTATGTGTCAGAATCTTTTTTTCTGTAGTATCAGTTTTTTTAGGATTAGTTTTTGTTTAAGTTGTCATGATCTTGTTGTGGTCTTCAGTTGTCTTGGTAGGGCCAGATCAAATGATTTCATAAACTTTATAGAGCCCATGGTTGGGATATTCACTTCTCCTGATCTAGAGAAAAAATTAGTCTTGTAATAGGCATGTAGATTAAAGTGTTCTCTGAGCTTATTATGTATTGGAATTTTATTTGTCTGAAGACTACTTCTTTTAAGCTCCGCAAAGTGCCTATTAGGTCTAATATCTTGAATTTACTGAGGAAACCCATGTTCACCCTATCTACCCTTTTCATGATTTTATCAACTTAAATTATTATATCCCTACTCTCTATTTTCAAACTGTGTTTATACACTGAAGATTCCAAGTTCTTAAATCTGTCTCCTATTAAAATTTCTCTGTCTCTGTCTCTGTTTCTGTCTCTCTTTCTGTGTGTCTCTCCCTCTCCCTCTCCCTCTCTCTATCCCTCTTCCTCTCCTTCTCCTTCTCACTGTCCTTTTCCCTCTCCCTCTCCCTCTCCCTCTTCCTCTCTCTTTCCTTCTCTCCCTCTCTCCCCCTCTCCTCCTCTCCCCTTGATCCCTGAACATCTTTTTTGAATAGTCCCAAGATGTATTAGGTCATTTAGAGCAAAGTTTCTTAAACTTTTTCCACTCATGTCTCCTTTTTGCCTGACAAATTTGTACATAACCCCATCTTGAATCTGAGCCAAAGTATTTCTGGCAATGTTCATACATGCTCAGTGCAAAGTATACAAGTTGCATGTTCAGAACTAAGGTTGCAATAAAGTTATGTGATTGCAACATGATTAAATGCAACCAGAAGTACCTCTGATTCATTACACATTTTATTTTGAATTAATCTTTGTTGATTGCATTCAGAAATCTTTTATTAAAATCGAATTTTTCATAACCCCCATATTCAGTTATATCATCCTATATCAGGTCATGACCCACAGTTTAAGAAATCTTGATCTAGAGCAGAGATGAGGAAACTTTTTTCCTGCCAAAATAATTGGATATTTATAATATCATTCTGGGCCAGACAAAATTATCATTCAAGCAGTGGGAAGTTATTATGGTCTTGTTTTGGTTTTCGGTTGCCTTGGTAGGGACAAATAAAATTATTTCATGGACCTTATAGAACCCATGAATGGGACATTCCCCACTCCTGATCTAGAGAAAAAAAATTTGTCTTCTAATAGACATGTATATGGCACAGGATAGATGGTCTAAAAATCAGGAAAACTATGGTTCAATTCTATTTAGACAATTTCTTAGCTCTGTGGTCTTTGGCAAGTCACTTAACTTTAGTCTGCCTCATTGTCCTTATCTACAATATGGGGATAATATTAGCATCTACTTTCCAGGGTTGTTGTGAGAATCAAATAAAACAGTATTTATAAAGTGATTTTCAAACTATAAAGTACTATAAAATGTTAACTACTATTATTGCTCTTTTTAATTATTGTTGTTGCTGTTCTACTCCATATAGAATTATGAACAATATGCAGATGTGGCCAAAAGACAAAGTTCAGTCTAGGGGAAAATATTAAAAGTTAAAGTTGCTTCAAAATTGGTATTTCTTAGTAGAAATTGTGTTTCCCCTGAATAGCAGGCTTTCTGAAAATCTGGATGATCACTTGCTGGAGTTAAAGAAGAGATTCTTATTCAAGTAAATGGTAAATGAAATGACCTCTTCCAACTCATAAATTAAGTAATTCTGATTTGGGGGGGGAGGGAAGAAGCAGAAGGGTTTTCATTCATTTTAACTCTTTAAAACCAGTGCTCATATCTCTTTGTTGCTTCTGCTATTTCTTTTCCCCCTTGCAGTTACCTCTATTTCCTATTACTAACCCACAAATAATCAACAATACAGCTAAATTACTAAAATCAAAAGACAAAAGAGAAACTTACATATTTAGGTCTCCCACATCTTTTGTGTAACATGCATTCCTTAATATTTACCTAAGTCTTCAGGAGTCTAGTTTTTTTTTTTGTTTTGTTTTTTGTTTTTTAAATCAGCTCCCTGGATGAAGAAAACATGTCATTTAGGGATTAGTTTTTGTACAGAGTGCAGTGGAGATTTATGCTATTTCAAAGGTTTCACTGAACATTCTTGTGAGGTAACTTAGTACATTAATTAAAATATATCACACATCATGTTCCCAAAATATAATTCCACAAAAGCAAATATGTATTTGATGTAGTAAACCAATAAAAAAGTTGCCTATTCTGTCATATCATATATGCTTATTGAGCAGCTGAGTGTCACAAATGCTAGACCTTGAAAGAGGTTTTATTATTGTTGTTTTTGTTATAAAAAGACAAATTTTATAAGAACAAGGACTATGTCATTTATTTAAATATATACCTAGTGCCAAACAATATCTGATAGATGGTAGCAATATATTAAATGATGTTGATTACTTAGATGATTTGGAGGTCATTCAAATGCCTTTAAAAACCTTTGGCATGCTTCACATGGAAAAGTAGAGGTTCACTATAAAAGAGTGTGGTGTGGACTTAACAATTATCTGGAAAATTCTGTACAGGTCCACATAATGCAATAATACCCTCATCAACCTATTGAAGGGATGCTGATAATTAATCCATTTTCAAGAGAAGCCATAATGGCTTGCACAGTTGGTCGACACTGTGACAATAAGCAGTATTCATAGACATATTATTTTATCCCCTATGACTCTTCCAGTACTTTCCCTCATTAAGTCTATGTCTCTGAAAGAATCTATATGATTTCAGAAATATTGCAACAAAAAAGTTAGTTCTGAGCATAGTGCTTGGGCAGAGAAGGTTAAGACAGAAGAAAAGATACAAGATTCATCCACTCCAGGACTGACCACTGCCTAACTATAATAGTATGAAATTTGTCTTTTGGGTGTTCATTAACCACTCTGCTTTGCTGCTGGGAAAAGTATTTGATCTAATCATAAATTTTAAACCATTGCACTAAATATCCATAGTTAAATGTATTATATCAAAGAGAGAGACAAGACATCAGAAGAAGGGACCCTTGATTAAGTCAGAAAACCGGATTTCATTATTTACTGATCATGTCATGTAACTTTTCTGTGACTGTTTTCTTCCTTTAAAATGATAAAATAAAAGTTGCATTATTTCAGAAGGTCATTGTGAGAACCTCTCTCAAAGATCACAAGTGACTTCCTTATTGACAAACACAGTAACTTTTTTTCTCAAAATCATCATATTCTTCAGTGTCTACAAAATTTTATACTCTTATTCTATTCCATAACCATTTCATGTCCCTGTCCCATGCGAAGTTTTTCTTGGCAGTTTCTTTTGCTTTCTTCACTTTCTTTCCATTTCTACAACCCTGTTACAGAGTCTTTATTGTCTCACATTTAATTTATTTTAATAGTGCTCCAACTTGCCTCCTTACTTGCAATATAAATCTTCCCCTTTCAAACTATGGTGAAATTTTATTTCTTTCTAGAAATGTTTTTTCCCTTTTAATAATTTGATACTTTCTTTAAAACCTTCCATTCTTAATTATTACATATAGAAAAAAATTTAAATTAATTAGCTTGACTCACTACCTTCTGACCCACACCTACCTCTAGAAATTTATTTTGAAGTATTCCACTAAGTAGCCTTGTACTCTAGTCAAGCTAATGTTTTGTCCTTCAGCCAATTATGCCTTGGACTTTTCCTTATCTCTATGTACTGATTAATGTTGTTTTCTTCATTCAGAATGCTTTGATAACCATTTCTACCTATATAAGCCCTATTTATACTACTTCAAATCTAGTCATATGCCACTAGATAATTTTTTAAAACAAAGTTTATTGAATGCTTATTTCTGGGCACTGAAGATGAAATGACAAAAAACAAAATAGTTCTTTGAAGATATTTTGTTGTGTAGGGGGAATACAAAAAGTAGAGAAACTGGTAAATACTATGTACAAAGCAATTTCAAAAGGGAAAGAGTACAACTAAAGGGAATAGAACACAGAATCAGAATAATTAGATTGTAAATTCCTTGAGAGAAGGATTCATGTCAAAATCATAGCCCTAGGTTCCTAAGTGTCAATAGGACTAGATTGAATTGTAAATGGGAGAGATTTCTGCAGGGTAGAACCGAGATAGTAGAGCAGAGAAGCACTTAGATGAATTCTTCCAATATTCCCTCTAAACAACTTTAAAAAAAACAAAACCTCAAACTGAATTCTAGAGTAGCAGAGCCAACAAAATATCAGAGTGAGACATTGTTTTAGCCCAAGACAATTTAGAAAGTTAGATCTATGACACAGGGGTGGATGCTGAATTGAAGCCCATGTGATGAAAAAGCAATAACGGGCAGTGTTAGAAGCAAACTGACTTTGAAACTCAGGTAACAAGGAAATTTTATTGAGAGAAAAAGTCTAGGAATTGAACATTTCTGGCCAGAAGTAGACTGTCTTTCTAATGGGAAGAAGCAGCACTATGTACAGAAGCTGACAAGCTATGTGTCGTTTGTTGCAGTTCCCTCCCTCCAGAGAATGGATTAGTTTTACATAATTTTTTTTACATTCTGCTCCTAAACTTAAGTCTTTCTTCTCTTGTCATACATCCCACGTTCTGTTAATGAAGTTCTAATTCTATACAGGGTATATCAGTTTATATATAGGAGGCATATTAAACAAGTGCAATAAAGAAAAACCTTTTCCAGGTTCTTGACCCTGGTTAGTTTAAACTAGTTTCTAACCTAGACATATTTATCAAAAATTTGGAGCCAAGTGAGTCTTGTCTTCTGAAAGTTCATTGGTCAGAGACAGTGAATATCTTACATTACCCCAAGGCTTCCACAAAATTCCGTGGAAACTTATCTGCTCAAGGTTTTGGAGGAATCAAAAATTAACCATTCTGTGGAAACTTAAAGTTCTCTCAAAGTAGCAACAGAATTAGCAGCCAAATGGAAAAGAAAATACAAAATCTAAAGGCACAGGGATGCTGAAGAGTAATATTACAATTTCAAGGGAGTACAAAACAAGGAAAACAAGTGACTATACCTCTCTCTAGATCAGACTACCTTGGAATTACTGAAAAGTTTACCTGGATCTAGTTCTGAAAACAAAATTAGCTATGATCATCATCATCATCATTATTATTATTGTATTTGCATAGCTAGTATCTAGGACAGTACCTGGCACCTATAAAACAAATTATGCATGCATGAGAAGTGACTGATTTGATTTCTTTACTTCTTTTCGATGCTGTCTTCCTTCCAAGTATATTATTGACCCTATATTTATTATTCAGAATATGTAACTTTTAATTGATCATATGGATAGTTCAGTTTAAAATTTCTATTTACAATGTCTTTGAGTATCATGAATATTTACTCTTTTTTTTTCCCGTGAGGCAATTGGAGTTAAGTGACTTGCCCAGGGTCACACAGCTAGGACGTGTTAAGTGTCTGAGACCACATTTGAACTCAGGTCTTCCTGACTTCACTGTTGATGCTCTATCCACTGTGCCACCTAGCTGCCCCAATATTTACTCTTTTGTTTAATTGATAGCATAGAAAAGCAGACAGAATGCTAAATTGAGAATTATGAAAGACTGAGTTCAAAACCTACTACTGATATGTACTATTATGTATGATTAAAAACAGTATATAATCTCTCTGAAATTCATGCAACTGTCTATTCTGACAAATTATAGAAGGTTTGCAAACTGCATGAGAAGAAAAAGTTTCCATCCTCATGAAATCCCAGAATCTATGAAATATGTTTTAGTAAAAATTTGCAATGGTCAAATAATAGAAGTGATTTTGCCATTTTGAAATTATATTTTCTCTTTTTTTTTTAAGCTTTTTATTTGTATAACATATGTATGGGTAGTTCCCCAACCGTGATCTTTACAAAGCTTTCCAATACAAATTTTACCCCCAGTCCCCTCCCCTCCCCTAGATGGCAGGAAGTCCACTACATGTTAATAATGTTGAAATGCTTGAGAAGTTATGCAAGAAAAATCCTATCTACAAGAAAAAAAGAATCAGAGAAAGGCAACACAATGCAAGCAAATGTCAATAGAGATCATGAAAATGTTACGTTGTGGTCCATATTTCATGTCCCTCTTTCTGGGTGTATATGGTTTTCTTCAGTGAACAACTGGAACTGGTTTGAGACAATTCTTTATTGCAGAGATCCATGTCCATCAGAATTGATCATCATGTAATACTGTTGTTGCTGTGCATGATGATCTCCTGGTTCTGCTCGTTTCACTCAGCATCAGTTCATGCAAGTCTCTCCAGGCCTCTCTGAAATCGTCCTGCTGGTTGTTTCTTACAGAACAATAATATTCCATAACATTCATATACCATAATTTATTCAGCCACTCTCCAATTGATGGGCAACCCTTCAGTTTCCAGTTTCTAGCCACTACAAAAAGGGCTGCCACAAACATTCTTGTACATGTGGGTCCCTTTCCCTCCTCTAAGATCTCTTTGGGATATAGGCCCAGTAGAAACACTGCTGGGTCAAAGGGTATCCACAGTTTGACAACTTTTTGAGCATAGCTCCAAATTGCTCTCCAGAATGGTTGGATCCGTTCACATTTCCACCAACAATGTATTAGTGTCCCAGCCCTCCCACATCCCCTCCAACATTCATCGTTATCTTTTCCTGTCATTTTAGCCAATCTGACAGGTGTATAGTGGTATCTCAGAGTTGTCTTAATTTGCATTTCTCTGATCAATAGTGATTTGGAGCAACTTTTCATATGACTAGAGATGGTTTTAATTTCATCATCTGAAAATTGTCTGTTCATATCCCTTGACCACTTATCTATTGAAGATTGGCTTGAATTCTTATATATATGAGACAATTCTCTATATATTTTAGAAATGAGGCCTTCATCAGAACCATTAAATGTAAAGATGATTTCCCATTTAGATGCTTCTCTCCTAATCTTGT
>JAJPUD010004003.1:137508-151270 GCA_023553655.1 Myrmecobius fasciatus
GGACTTTGTAAGCAAGTTAGAGGAACGTAATATAATTTATCTCTCAGACCTGTGGAGATGGAATAAATTTATGTCCAAAGAAGACCTGGAACTCCTAATTGAACACCAGATGGATAATTTTGATTATTTTAAGTTAAAAAGTTTCTGTACAAAAAACACAAATGCAGACAAGATTAGGAGGGAAGCATCAAATTGGGAAATCATCTTTACATTTAATGGTCTGATAAAGGCCTCATTTCTAAAATTTATAGGGGATTGTCTTGTATATATAAGAATTCAAGCCACTCTTCAATAGATAAGTGGTCAAGGGATATGAACAGACAATTTTCAGATGATGAAATTAAAACCATCTGTAGTCATTTGAAAAGTTCCTCCAAATCACTATTGATCAGAGAAATGCAAATTAAGACAACTCTGAGATACCACTACATACCTGTCAGATTGGCTAAAATGACAGGAAAAGATAACGACCAATGTTGGAGGGGATGTGGGAAAACTGGGACACTGATACATTGTTGGTGGAACTGTGAACGGATCCAACCATTCTGGAGAGCAACTTGGAACTATGCCCAAAAAGTTGTCAAACTGTGCATACCCTTTGACCCAGCAGTGTTTCTACTGGGCCTATATCCCAAAGAGATCTTAGAGGAGGGAAAGGGACCCACATGTGCAAGAATGTTTGTGGCAGCCCTTTTTGTGGTGGCTAGAAACTGGAAACTGAAGGGATGCCCATCAATTGGAGAGTGGCTGAATAAATTATGGTATATGAATGTTATGGAATATTATTGCTCTGTAAGAAACGACCAGCAGGACGATTTCAGAGAGGCCTGGAGGGACTTGCATGAACTGATGCTGAGTGAAACGAGCAGAACCAGGAGATCATCATACACAGCAACAACAGTATTACATGATGATCAATTCTGATGGACATGGCTCTCTGCAACAAAGAATTGTCTCAAACCAGTTCCAATTGTTCACTGAAGAAAACCATATACACCCAGAGAGAGGGAAATGAAATATGGACCACAACGTAACATTTTCATGATCTCTACTGGCATTTGTTTGCATTGTGTTGCCTTTCTCTGATTCTTTATTTTTTTCTTGTAGATAGGATTTTTCTTGCATAACTTCTCAAGCATTTCAACATTATTAGCATGTAGTGCACTTCCTGCCATCTAGGGGAGAGGAGGGGACTGGGTGTAAAATATGTAATGGAAAGCTTTGTAAAGATCAACGTTGGGGAACTACCCATACATATGTTATACAAATAAAAAGCTTCAATAAAAAAAAATCAAAAAAAAAAGAAGTAGTCTTAATACATAGTAGAAATTCTTCAATTTCTAGTTATGCTTATAAATATTTTATTTATATTAAAATTTACACATGTAATACAGGAATTCTTCATGCTTTAATTTTATATCAATTGTACTTCTACTGTATGTCGCACATAATTCTGTAAGATAAGATTTTATTTTTTTAAACAGGCACAGTAGAATTCAGTTAGGGACATCATTTGTTATTCCTTAAATTTTACCATGTAGGTATATTTTTATTTTACCTATGTGTAAAATTAGCTCTTCCACATATAGCAAATCCCCAATGGGCTTCCTTCCAGGAATTTATAACAACTCACATAGGAAGTATAAAAATCAAGCTTTTCACTCCTCCTTAAAATGACAAGCAATCAGATATACAATCTGAAAAAGAAAACAATTCTTTACCTCTTGAAAAAAAATCTGTCTCATAAATTATCTGGTTTAAGGACATCATTGCAATATCAGTGTCGTATAAGTAGTATATTTTAAATGACATTTTTTTTCTAATGATATTAATTAAACAAGTACATCAGTATTTTCACTTAATGATGTCAAATGGCTTTTCCCCTCCAGAGACCTCAACATTGCTTTTTAGTTAGTAATACAGACAAGGTTTCCAGAGTCCATGTCTAACATTCTATGCACAATTTTGATTCTCATAGGTATTAATCTATCATATATAGCATTATACTATGTTATTTCATTCATAACAATCTTACCAGGTTGTATTACAGGTACTAAAAAAAGTTCTAGATTTTTTGTCAAAAGTTCTTAGTTTGACATTCCTAGTTCTTCTACTTACTAGTTATATGACTTTGGATGTTGTTTAATTTCTCTCACCTTATTTGTAAAATAAAGAATTTGAAAAGATTGGGAATTCTAAAATTCTGGAATCTTTTGGTAGTGCAGTGAAGCCTGTGAAGCCCTTCCACAGATCAATGGTTTTATAAGTATAAAATAAAGTGCATAAGATTAAAAGGAAAGCAATTATAGTAGAATACAATTATAGGGGCAGCTAGGTGGCCCAGTGGATAGCGCACCAGCCCTGAAGTCAGGAGGACCTGAGTTCAAATCTGGTCTCAGACACTTAGCATTCCCTAGCTGTGTGACCCTGGGCAAGTCACTTAACCCCAATTGCCAAAGCAAAAAATAAAAATAAAAAAAGAATACAATTATATATGCATACTGATATCTAGGCTTCTAGAACTAGAGTCCATAAATTTGTTTCAAATTCATGGACCCCAGATGAAAAATCCCAGTTATAAGGACTGACACTCTCTTCCCTGGTGTTTTGGGTCATCTTACCGTCAAAGAAAAAAATATATACAGATGTACAAGTATTTGTAGATATCTATATCAACTAAAATATATAGATAGATAGATATAGATATAGATAGATAGAGAGAGACATGTATATATAGAAAAGGGAATTTAAGGGGTGTGGATAATGCTATTAAATAAAATGAACTTTGGGAGGTAAGGAAACAGTAAATTAGGTTCTCCTTGTTGGTCTCTAGAATTATACAGCCTCATTCTTACAATCATTGAATTTCTTATTGATGGGTAGGGATATCTATATCTATGTTTATCTATCTATGGTCAAAACTAATGTACATTCTCTGTATATATATATATATACATATATGTATATATATATATATATATATATATATATATATAAAAGAAACTAAGACATCACATAAAAGTAGTTCAAGGTAATTGAGAAGAAAACATAAAGAAGAAGACACTAATAAGAAATAATCCAAGAAAAGTTTTGTACTTTTTGAAAGAAACCAAGAGAGAAATTACAGCTTATTAAATTGACTTCCCTGAGAAAATGTCAGAGAGTGTTCCTTTCTGTTTTCTTTTTGGCTGTCTTACAAATGATTTCAGATGTTCTCAAGATTAGATAAATTTGCATTAAATATCCAATAAGACATTTTTTCTGGCCAGTGTTGGATTTCTTTATATCCTCTGACTATTTACAGTTGGAGGAATAGTAGGAGAAATGCAAAGGAATGAGATGACATTAGAAATTGTGATAATGTGACTGTTGATAAAAGAAACATCCACCCCTCATTTCCATTCTATGAATTTATTGATAGTGTGTTTGTCATGATAAACACGAAAGAGACAAAGGCAATTACTATAGAAATAATGAGACGATAGTAATTCGCCATTTTAGTATGCAGAAAATATTGAGAAGTAGCCACAACATATTTAATTAGATTCAATAACATGTCTAAGAATAGTTGTGATAGAAACAATGAAAAACATAATGGCTAAGAATGAAAATGATATAGTACATTCTTTCAGTGGCTGAAATTAGAATAATGGCACCTTCCAATCATCATTACTCTGATCATTACTGTGCCATAAGCATCACGGGCTGGAATTGGAGTGAGGAAGATCTGGCTTCAAGTCTAGCCTGTACCACTCACTACCTATGTGTTGTACAGAAAGCCTCTTGACATTTCCTAGGATGCCTTTATTAAATTATAAAATGGTTGCCATCAGAGTTGATAGTGGGAACTCAAAGACCTGTCATGTATTCAAGTATGTGTATATATATATATATATATATATATATATATATATATATATATATATATATATATAATTTGTTATTTTCAAAGTATTATTGCCACCACTTTCTTATTGGATGCACGATCGTATGATATCCATCAGGAAGGATAGGTATTACAAATTTTGTACAGAAGAGGAAATTGAAACTCAAAGGGGACAAATGATTTGTGAAAAGTCATTTGCATACTTCTAGTCAGCGACTCTTTTCTTTTGATTATATATAATTATGAAATTTAGATTATGATAATAAGTCTACCCTCAGGACTCAGTCAAGCCCCCTCTCTCTAAAGTTCCAGGAAGTGAAAATAAGCAGCACTACCAGATACTTCAAGTACCATGGGTCACATAGATCAAGAAAATTAAACTTAAAGGCAGGAGACATGGGTTCAAGTCTTTATTCTTATTTTAGTTATGTGACAATGGGTAAGATACTTAATCTCTTTGAACAATTTTCCTCATCTTTTCAGTGAAGGTAATATTACTTGTGACCACTACATCAAACAGTTCTTTTGAAGAAAACATTTTGAAAATTTCAGAATACCATATAAGACTAAGCTATTATTATAATAACTATTATTATTAGCTCATGACACATGCTTTAGGAACTGATAGTGACAAAATTGAGTAATCAATCAATGAGTAAGAACAGAAATTGTTAATGGGTGGGTGACAATGTGGATAACGATAATTCATTTAGATAGTGTTTTAAATGCTTCCAAAGTGCTTTCCTTACAATTCTTTGATGGAGCTATTATAAGTCGTGTTTTCCTACTGGGGGGTAGAATGGAGCTCTGAAAGGCTGGATAATTCACTCAAAGTAACAAAGCTAATTAAGTATCTAACTGATATATTAATCTGGATCTTTAATCCCCAAATCCAGAATTCTTGGAGCTTGCTAACCAAGTTTCTTTTAGTCAAATATCTGATTTTAGAGGAAATTCCAGCTGCTACCAGTGTCTACATGTGTCATTAGACTGAGCTTACAAAACTGTCAACAGAGGTAGCCTTAAAGAATATGGTCTTTGGGGGAAATGCCATCTGGCTGGTACTTGAGTTAATAGAATTACATACTTAATTCAGGAAGGGATCAGAGCCATTTCCCTAAATCCCTTTGTAGTTGAAGAAAGAAACTGATGTAATTATATTTATAGTCACACAAAATATCCTTGATTTGAATTCTGTTCCTGTCTTTCAAATCCATTATTCCTTCAATCAAATGGTTGATCATGCATTGATGGAGCTCTTCTCCACTGATAATAATTTTTTTTTTAGTAGCTTTGATTGTCATTACTGAAATTGTAGAAAGATAAACTGACCATATGCAGCATTATACTGTTGGACCTTGGAAGTTTATTAGTAACTACTTCTATTTGGAAACAGGCTGAGTCAATATTTGATTGAACCCAACAGATTGATTCTCCTTCCTACCTAAGAAATATTACTATAAAGGAAGATATTTTTTATGAGTACCTAGCTAAAATGTCCATTTAAGATTTTATACTCAGAAGTCTTCTGTCCCTACAGTATCTGTGATTCCTTGTACACCTATGTAAATTTGTGTAAGTTTTGCTTCACCCTCTTAGTGATGCACCTATATTGCCCTTGTTGTCTTGGAAGGGTTGTAGAGAAGGCTTGCTGGTTTGGGGAAGAGTTGGAGTCCTGGCTTGAACTGGTAAAGTTGTCAATGATGGAAACCTGTATGAGATTAGACTAATTAGATTTTTGAGAGAGTGGCTTTGAGGATCCTCAGGGCCCACAATCCAGGAAAAATGTTCAAGGAAGGAAACTATATAGTCTCTCATCAGGAGCTTGGTGTTTAAATTAGGGAAGTGAATTTGTATTTACTTCATACAGGCAAGGATCCTAATGTCCACAATACAGGTCAAGGATCAGGCAGATTTTGACAATGATCAAAAGTCTTAATCTATCCAATTCTCCATGCCAACCTACACATCTTTGAGAATGGTAAGAGGGAAGTCAGCTGTTTGAGATCTCATCATTTGTGAGGCAGTTTCTGAGCCATAACATCATAGGCTTCTGCCTAAGATGCACACATTTTTTATATGATAGAAGAAATCTACAGCAATCAATCCAGGCTGAGGTAGCTTGTATTAAGAGAGATCTTGGTGTATATATTGTCTTCTTTCTCTTCAAATAGATCATATTTTATAATATGCCCCAAAAACTTATTCTAAAGATGTATGATAGTGGTAGCAACACTACCAGAGTTTGGTTGTTGATTATTATAATTTTTATCCTTCTGTTTTCATTTTTCTTCCATATTCCATAAAAAAGGAAATTCATAAGGATTTCATTTTCTATTCTCATAGTAAAATCAGTAAGCATACATTCTGAATGCATTTAGCATTAATTCCACTTGACACTACATTTGCATCCCTTTGCAAACTTTGGCTTACAGATCTGTAATGCATATGAAAAGCAGTTCAACTTCCTGAAAAAGGACATGCATGCTAGGAATAAATCATTTCCCTATATATAGAGATAAATAGTATATAAAGAAATCACTTTGTACATGGGCCACTTTATTTACTTTTTTGTTAAACAGTGTTTTTTTTTCCTTTTTTTTTTTTACTTCTATATCAGTTCCTAAAGCCTATCTCATGAACCAATAATAGAAATAATAGTAACAGATGAGACATATAGTATTCTGAAGTTTTTAAGATGTTTTCTTCAAAAAACTGTTTGAGATAGGGGGTCACAAGTAATATTAACTTCACTGGAGTCAGGAAGACCTGCATTCAACTTCAGCCATATACTTGTTGTATGACCATACACAAACCACTTAATCTGCTCCCATGCAAGTTTCTAAGTTTATGAGTTAAACAGACACATTTCCAATCACCAAAAGTAGGGGGAAGATGGGGAGGGTTCCATGATAGGAGTTACTACCACACTAACAAAACCAGAGGTCAAAACCAAGAAATCCCTAAAATAAATTGGTTTTGTGTGCTAGCAAATTAATAAATATCAATGTTATTAAATTTTTGAAATAGAATTATAAAAAATTTCATCTCAAATAACTCACATTTCTCAGGAGTGTAAAAAAATAAGCTTGCCTAATCTTAATTTTCAAAATCAGGCAATTACTTAATATCTTCCTGTCTAAAATTCAGAGTCATCATCTGATTATATATTTATATGCATACATATAAATATATATATATATAAATTGGGATTATAGAATGGCATTTATATACATTAGTTTCCCTGATACATGAAATTCACTTTCTCTTTCTCTCTGTCTGTTTCTGTCTCTGTCTGTCTGTCTGTCTCTCTCCTTTTCTTCCTCCTCCTACCCCTCTTTTATCTGCTTCCTAGATTTCCTGGCTTCCTTTAAGATCCTGCTAAAATTTCAGCTTTTCTAAAAAGTCTTTCCTAATCTCCTTTAATGTTGGTGCCATTTACCCTTATATATCTTCTTTGTACATAGTTGTTTGCATGATGCCTCCCCCATTACACTGTGAGCTTCTTGAGAAGAGGGACTCTCTTTTGCCTTTCTTTGTATCCACAGTGCTTGGTTCATCATAGGTACTTAATAAATGCTTGTTTGTTGATTATCAGACACTGAAGTGTCTGATATAGAGCTCTGAGGCCTTAGTCATAGAAGATATCAAATGAACTTTAAAGTTTGGAAGTATTTTTAAAAAGTTTTTTTTTTGACTTGTTATTGGTTTTATTTTAAAATGGGCTTTTGTCTTCCCTCACAAGGAAGATCAGGCTGCTAATATACTTCATGGGAGAGTTCAATAAAGAAAGTCATAAAGAAGGAACTCTAAATATGGCAATGGTAATATAATCACTTTGGTAACTCATTTTGTCTCAAAAGAGAATTTTGTCTAACTTTCTTATTTAAGTTTCACAGTCCGTTACTTCCTTTCTTTAATCAGCTACAAATGCTGGTGCCTCTCCTTTTATGACTTCAATTTTATGAAAAATTCATAAGGAAACACTGCAGAGTACAAACTTACAATAACAAGTATTTCTTTAACAAGATATCTGGAGGGAACATAAAGATGAGGAAAGGAAATACAACACAAAGAGCATTCATATTCACCCATGAATTCTGATAAATATCCTTCAGGGTGCCAGTCACGAAACTCAGTGAGGTGTGATGAAGTATTCTGGAAAAAGGCCTCTTGATTTGATGTCCAATAGCATTTGTTTATACCCTGCTTCTGCTCTTTGCTACTGCATATCACTTTAGCCATGGCACTTTACTTGTCTGAATCTTGATTTCCTCATGTGTAAATAAGAAAGAAGGCCTTTGCAGTCTTTTACATGTATGACTATAGAGTAAAAAAGCTGGGCTGGAAAGTCTTTAAATTCCCTAACAGCTTTAAATTCTATGATTCTGTAAGTCTATCACATTAAATAATAGTAATAACAAAATAATTCTTTACATATTCACTATGGGTCTGGGTTCAAATGAAATCATACCATACCAGCTAAAAGCAGTGAGAAGCAGTTCTTGCTAGTGTTCTACTAGCTCTAGAATAATAGGAATACTATTCATATCCCATCTCTAATACCAGATGTATAACTCTGGGCAATTCCCTTAATCTTACCTTTTTCATCTAGAAAATAAAAGAATAAGATTAAGTGGTCTTTGAAGTTCCTTCTAACTATGAATCTGTGAGTCTGGATAATATTCAGCTTCCATAATACCTATTGGAAAATTATTTCTAAATTCATCAATTTTCAAAGAAGAAAGTTGAAATATGATATTAGAGCAAAGGGAAATGTAATATGGTGGAATTAGGAACTATTATGGAACTATCAGCACTAAACAAGCTTCATAGAGGGAATACAGATGCAATATAGTATTATGGAGAGAGCACTGAGTTTAGAATTGGAGACAGATTTTTTTTCAGTTGAAATCTCAGGTTTCTTACTTAGTAGTATTGAAACTCTGGGCAAACTGCTTTAGTCATTGGGTTCTTCTATAAATGGAGGTGTTTAGGTCAGATGATCTCCAAGATTCCTTCTAAATCCAAATTTAGGATTCTATGATTCATGGATATTGCTTGAAAAATGAAAAATAAAATGTTTGTTCTGCAAGTTCAGCCCTAATGAATATGCATCATTGGTAACTTCCCAAGAAGATATGAGACATACCTCCTATTCTGGACCTTTGCTTTAATGTCATTTTGTATCCAGCATCTCTCCAGAGAGCTTTAGGCCATGGCCTTTAGTCCATATATTCCTAGATCAGCACCCAGGATTTCCTGCTATCCTTCCCAATAATAACAACAACAATATAGATGGATTTGTTTAAACAAATAAATAGAAAGGAAGGAAGGGAGGAAAGGGAGGGAGGGAAAAAGGGAAGTAGGGAGAGAGGAGAAAAAGGGGAAGGAAGGAAAGGAGTGAAGAGAGCAAGGGAGGGAAGAAGGAAGGGGGGAGGGAAGGAAGGAAGGGAAGCAAGGAAGGAAGGAAGGAAGGGAAAGAAGGGAAGGAATGATCCCAAATGGTATCACAAAGAGTCAGATATGACTGAACAACAAGAAATAGTTGACAGGTTATGACATACCACAGATCGATATGTGGAAATCAGACACCTGAAAGGGAAGGAGAAGGCAAAGAAACCACAGAAATTGGGGCATTCTGAGAAACCAGTTATAGGGAATCAACAGGTAAGCTTTGACACACTAACTGCTTAATACCATATCAGAGCAGATGCCATGCTCTATAAGCTAAGCAGCAGATTCAGGATTCAAATCCCAGATTAGCCTCTGCCACGCTGGGTGATTCTGGACAAGTTAAATGATGGTTTTTGTGCCAAAGTTTCCTTCTTAAAATGGCATTTAAATAGCCTAACTGCTTCTATGGGGACGAGCAGATTGAATCAGAACTGAATTAGAACCAAAGATAAAAGTTCCCATTTGATTTGTTTTAGCTACTCAACCATACAAGGCCACTCCAAAAAGGAGTTGGACCCTTGGGAGAGCTGTGAGAGGTCCAAAATCCAGCCATCAGTCTTCAGTTGGAAGCAAAAGTATAGAAAGAAGCTGAATGGGGAATTGCATGCCTCCAGAAGTGATATACATTTCTAGCTGCTGTTAGATATATGACTTTCTCTGTGGCTGTCTCTCTCCATTCACACGAGGCGTGACTAGAAGAATACTAGAATGTATCAGTATACATAGTCATTCTGTCATCTGCATAAATGGGAGCAACAAATTCATTGCCACTTGAAATGTAACCCAAGGAACAAAGCTACACTTTCCAGGACAAAAGGCTAATATATACAGATTAATCAGCAGCAGTGGCTCCATGCCCTGCTGACAGTTTTATTTTAACAAGGCTTAACTGAACTGATAAATTATGTTTTTTTCCAGAAGAATTTCCCAACATTGAACGGAGGTTTATGTACTCACATGTTCTCTGGGTCATAGAAAATTGTAGATTTAGAGCTGGAAGTGACCTAAGCCAAACTCAATTTTTATAGATGAAGAAATTAAAATCCTGAGTGACTAACTCAAAGAGACAGTAGGTAGAAGAATCAGGATTGGAACTCAAGTCCTATGATTCCAGATCTATAGACTGCCTTTCTTTTTATTTTTAGCACTTAGTAGACAAGTAGTAAGCATACAATAGACAATTAATAAATTCTAATTGATCTACTGAGTGACCACAGTACAAATTAAGCCAATATAATCCAACAAACTTTTAATAACATAACATGTTTATTTATTAGTAGCACAGTGACAAAATGAAAACTAATCAACGCTCTCAAGGAGCTTACATTCTATTACCATACAAAGTATAGATTTTTAACTTAAATTGTCTTGCTTTATTAATTGATAGCAATCCGAGTTTCTCGCAAAGTGGATACATATTATTAACATGTATTGCTTATATTATGTGGATAGTATTAAAAAATACTTGATTAGGCAAGATTGAGTAGAATCAGTTTATTATAGACATAGATATGCCTAGAAAGGCAGCATGCTACAGTGAATTGAGTGCATGATTTGTATATAACTGGGAGTCCAAATTCCAAATGCTACCTTCCTCCTTCATTTACTATTTTCTTCTGAACAAATCATTTAACCATGTTGAGCATAAGAAAAATATAAGTTATAAGTGAGTTGGGATCTGTATTGACAGAGGGAGTTTTCCTTATCTATAAAATCACAGATTTGTGACATGTTAGTTCATGGAAAACTTAGTTGCTAATATACAAATTTGGACAGACCAACCACCAACAAAAATCCTCTATTAAGCAAAAATATCCCACCAAACATTCTGGCAAAGATAAATAAAAAAGAAAAAAATACCCTAGAATATGAATTTTAACATCCTTGATTCACACATTCTAGAAAAAGAAAAGGTTTGTTGTGTTCAGACATTTTAAACAAACAGTGGGAAAAGTGGGTTTTTTTTTGCCAGTTCTTCATCACTACTTGTAAATGAGTCAATAAATAAAGGGAAATCTCTGCTCAGAGTAGTGAACTACAAAATGCACTAAAGATATAAGCTTTAGGAAAAACTATAGATGAGATTTATTGGCTAAAATGCAGCTTTTTTTGTATAAGAAAACAAATATAAGAACACAGCAAGAGAGGCAGTTAGAGCTTATGTAGTAAATTCCCTACATCACTATAGAAGTTTTTTTTTAAGAAGTTTTTTCTAAAAGTCCGAGTTTTATTAAACAACAACAGTTACCTCATTAATTCTATAAATGTCACTGTGAAGTATTAGTACCCTACTATACAGAGTGACATTAAGTGTTTCTTGTGCCTTGAGCACTTAGGAACAGGGAGGTTACCACATGCTATGAATAATGATTAATAAATTAGTGAATTCTTAATTAAAATGAATAAAATGTTCTGCTGACCATGAAGAGTAAAGTCTAATTCTATTTATTCCATTGATTCACTTATTCAGCAAACAAACAAACAAACATATATTAAATACTTGCTGGGTATAAGGCACTACATTTTGTCTTAGAAATATGTAAAGAATAAGTGGTAGATCCTGCTCTCAAAAAACCTAAGATCTAGGAAAAATAAGAAAACAGATAGCCATGTTACAAAACTGACAGAGCAGCTGGGTGGTGCCATAGTGCACAGAGAACTGGACCTGAAGTCAGGGAGTTTCATCTTCATGAGTTCAAATTTGGCTTCAGACACATAAGGGCTGTGACTCTGGACAAGTCATTTAATCTTTTTGCCTCAGTTCCTTATCTGTAAAAATCAGATGGAGAGAAATGATAAACCATTCCAGTATCTTTACCAAGAAAACCCCAAATGGGGATCACAGCGAGTTGTCACAAAGTGTCACAAAGATGTAACAAACTGAAAGGACTAAACAAGAACAACAGTGAAAACACAATTGAATATAGCAGGAATGTAGAAGGCATAAACAAGATGTGATCAGAAAGATCATTAGCAGAACAGTCAAAAGGAAGACTCTATGGAAGAGGTATCTTAGGATGTTTCCAATGATTCCCAAACCTAAGAACTTATTATAATCAATCCTCAAGCCCTTCTTAAGCCTCTATTATGTGCCACACATTATTCTTGACACTGGAGATACAATTTTTTAGATGGAAAAACAATTCCTATTCATAAGAATCTTATATTTTTGCAGGGAATAAAATTTATTCACTACACATATACAGACAATATTAAAAAATACAAGCAAATCAAATCAAGATAGTTTGGGATGGAAGATTCTTATAGTAAAGGGGATCAGGAAAACCTTCATATAGAATGTGGTTCTTGAGTTACATGTTGTGGGAAGAAAAGGATTGCATGAAGTTGAGGTAAGGAGAGAGTGCATTCCAGATTTAGGGGATAGCCTGTACAAAAGTGAGAGGTAAGAGATGAATCATCACATGTGAATAACAGAGAGAAAATCTGCTTAATTAGACTGCAGAGGGTGAAAGGGAAGATAATGTCCAATGCACCTGGGATCATGTTGGGAAGGACTTTAAAAGCTAAACAGAGGAATTTATAATCTTGTTCAAGACACAGTAAAGAGCTACTAGAATTGGGGGCGGAGCCAAGATGGCGAACTGCGGACAGCTTTCTCTGTGAACTCCCGGGACATTCCCTCAAACCCAGACAAAGTAAGCCTTCCAACTGGTTTCTAAGTGAGAGCACCTCCAAGCATTTGGACTACAACGCACTTCTATCAAATATCTACCGTGAAAGAACTCCGGAGAAAGTTAGCCTCAGGGGAAATCGGCCGCTGGTCGCAATCAGACTCCAGCCGGGGGGGAAGTCAGGGCTGCGATAGAGGGGCAGATTTTGGGCACCCAGGAAGCCCCTGGGAGACGCCTGGGCCACTTTGCTCTGCTTGCGGGCAGGTGCTTCGGCAGATCTGCCTTTGGTGAAGGGTGGATCGAGAGCAGCTGAAAACGTGGTCCTAGTGCGAATCTAGCCCGACCAGCCTCAGACCGGAAGTCAACTCGGCAAACTGCCCCAGGGCAAATACAAATCCTTGCAGTTTTCTCTGCTTTTGACCAATATCCCAACTTTAAATCATGAGCAAGAAGCAGAAGAGAGCTCTCACCATAGAAAGCTTTTACGGAGAAAAAATAGAACAGTCCCCAGATCCTGACATTATGAAAACAATCCCAGCTGAAGCCACAAAGGCAGACTTAAGTTGGTCGCCCTTTCAGAAGGCTTACCTGGATGATTGCATTAAGAATCTCAAAAGAGAGCTAGAAGAAGAATGGGGAAATAAATTGAGATCAGGGCAACAGAAATATCAAAAACTGGAAAATAGGACTGGTGAATTGGAAAAAGAAAACAGTTCACTGAAAAACAAAATTGGTGAATTGGAAAAAATCACCAATTCACTGGAAAATAAAAATGGTGAACTGAAAA
>JAJPUD010004003.1:156270-175488 GCA_023553655.1 Myrmecobius fasciatus
TACAGTGTGTTTCCTTTATCTGATATATCGTTTGTGTAGATAAGATTTTTCTTGCACAACAATGATAAGTTTGGAAATATGTATACATATATTCGATTTGCCAATATTTTAACATAATTATCATGTAGTGGATATCCTGCCATCTAGGGAAGGGGTGGGGAAGTTGGGGGGAAAAATTTGTAACGGAAAGCTATGTAAGGGTTATTGTTGAAGAATTAATCACACATATGTTATTCAAATAAAATAAAATTTAAAAAAAAAGAATATTAAAAAAAAGAGCTACTAGAATTTATTGAATAGGGGAGAAAATGTTCCATCTGTTCTTAAGGGGAATGAATTTGGCAGTAATGTATAGGATCAACTTTAGTGTAGAGAGACTCAAGGCAAGGAAAACCTAAAAGGCTGTTATAATAATATAGGCCAGAGGTGATAAAGGACTGGGGGGAAAGTATTAGCTGTATGACTAAAGAGAAATGATTAGATAAAAATAACAAAATTCAGCAACTGATTAAATATATGGGGTAAGGGAGAATGAGCAATAATGAGGTTAGCAATCTAGGATTATAGGACAGAAATTTCTGGTCTAGAATTTGAAGACTGTGCAGGATATCAAATGATGAGAATGATTGCAGGGAAAGAACAGTCATTTCATATAGAACTACTTCAACAAATGTATGAAACTGAGAAAATAAATAATGGATTTGAAAACAGTGTGTAATTTGCCATTACCGTAGCCTATAGGATATGAGATAAGACAGTACAAAGAGGTAAAATAATAACTACAAGGCATGTTGGACTCATTGAGTAGTGGGTCTTTAATAACAGTCTAAAGACCTTTGATTGCTAATTGAGCCAATGTAAAAAAAAATCATTAGGGAATTTTAAACAATAGAATGATTTAACATCTGTAAATGAGAAAATTTTATCTTCTGGAAGTGACATGTAAGATGCATTGAAAATAAGCAACAAGCAAGGATGCTATTTCAATAGGTCAAATAAAAACCAATAAAAATCTGCTTCAGGAGTGGAAATATTAAGAAAAGGACCATTGTTTGAAGTATTGTGGGGGAAAAATGATTACTGTTTCCTGGTACAAGGAAGGAGGACTCAAAATGATTATAAAGATAACAAGCATGGATAACTGGAACAATGGCAGTACCATTAACAAAAGGAAAAGAAAAAGGAAAAGAACATTTGGATAAAAGTTTATTAATTTAGATTTAAACATATTGACCTTAACAGTAAGATATTCAATTGGCAACATATTCAGTTGGAGAAGGTGTGTGAATAGTAAAAAGGGCAAGTCTAGAATTCAGATCTGAATAGATCTAATAGATCTAAATAAGGTTAGAGACAATAGTTGGAGTTACCCATGTAGAGGTAACAATTGAAACAGAATGAGTGCTTGGGATCATTAAGGGAAATGATATATATAGAGAGAAATCATGAGAACTTAAGGACAGAATTTTATAAAAGCTTACAGTAAAAGGGGCAGAAGAAAAGTCAATGAATATAGAAAAGTAGCAATCAGAGAAGTCTAAGGAGACCTATAAGTACAGTAACATGAAGATAAAAGGACACAAATAGATTGTCATCTACAGGGTCAAAACTGTAGAAAAGTAAAATAAATTAAAAATCTTCCTAAGAGAAATATCAGTAAAGCAGTGCAGACCAAGATCATATTTCAAGGGAAAGAATGGGTGATAAGGAGAACACAAATGAGCATGGAATTCTCTTCTAAGAGTTCAATGTCACAATTCAGAGTGTCATCCAAAAGGGTTAAATGGATTTATGCTTAACAAAATTGACCTAAAATTATGAATCTGCGTTTTTCTTTTTATCATTAGAAAGGTAAATTTAATCTTCAGGTTCCAAATTCTTCTCATTAATCATAATTTACATGTTACATGGTGCTTTCAGGTTTAAAAAGCTCTTTCCAGATTAATAACCCTGAGCAGAGCTTGCAAAAGCAAAAATACTCATTTTTTACCAATCAGGGAAATGAAGCTAGGAAGCATTAAGCACCTCATACAGCGTTTCAATACTGAAGTCAAGATTCAAATCCAAGGCTTAGCCTGCCTATTTAAAGTGGCTTGTTAATATGAAAATCAAAGTACAGAGTTAATTGATTATCTGGCATGTACCTGTGTTTTCCAACTTTTTATTCTCCCCTGAGGCAATTGGGGTTAAATGACTTGGCCAGGACCACATAGCTAAGAAATATTAAGTGTCTGAGGTCACATTTGAACTCAAGTCCTTCCTGACGTCAGGGCCAGGGCTCTATCCACTGTGCCATCTAGCTGCCCCATGTTTTCCAACTTTTACAATCTATGACATATAGGTAAAAATATTGAGAATATGCATAGATATATTCTTGCTTATCTGTTTTTTCCTTGGTCTAGGCAGTTCCTCATGTTTTCTTACCTGTTTAAATACACTCTCCCTCTTACACTGTTTGTGAAATTTCTTTGCTTATAAGTCTGTTCCTACATGAAAACATAGCAGTTACTTGTCATTCTTGATAGTTATGTATCATTTTATATTTCATATTTTGTTTTTGGTAAGAAAAGATACATATTTTATACTTAAATGTTGGCCTTTCAGTCTACAAATGTATTGCAATTCACTCTCAATTAACAGCTATACAAATCATGCTTTCAAAATCTTCCTGATATTATCCTCCACCCTGTTTAAATATTCCATTAATACCATCATTATCTCTATTTACTTTTATCCTTTCAATGGCCCCTTGAAACCAGAAGTAAAAGTCTTCAAATCAACTCACTTAATTACTTCTGCTTTTCTCTAAGGAAGTGATAAATTTCAATTCCCCCAAATCACCAAGAAGGAAGTTGTTATTTGGACTATTTTTATTAGTGTAGAAGGTGATGAGGTCTATTTCTTAATAAATGAGGAAAGAGGAAGAGAGAGAAACAAGGAAAGAAGGGAAGATGAAGGGAGGAGAAGAGAGAGACTGGGAAGGAGGGAGAAAAAGAGAAAGAAAGAGAGGGAAGGAGGAAGAAAAAAAGGAAAGAGGAGAGGAAGGAAGAAAGAAAGGGAAAGAGGGATAGAGGATGGAAAGAAGAAGGAAGGAAGGAAGGGAGGGAAAGAAGAGAAAAAAAGAGAGAGAGAAAGAAGGAAGGAAGGAAGGAAGGAAGGAAGGAAGGAAGGAAGGAAGGAAGGAAGGAAGGAAGGAAGGAAGGAAGGAAGGAAGGAAGGAAGGAAGGAAAACATTGCTCTTGATTCATCTTTTTTGAATGAAACATTTTGTTTTGGGAACTTTTAAAATCTGTGATCTAATAACAAACATTCAAAGTGATAAGGTTTTGATCAGAATAGATGCTTGGCCAAGAAAGATGCTTAATAACCACTTCTTGGATTTGATAACTTTAAGTAAGGCTTTCAATTTTGAGATAAAGAAATTGGGGTTCAGAGAGGTAAAGCAACTTCTCTGAGGTCACAGAGCTAATGGGCATCAGAACAAGCAGCATTTCCATTATCTCATAATTTTCTTTTACAAAAAATATCTGATACATTGGATGAGCCATTCCATAGATCTGCGGTATTGGTAAAGATGATTCAAAGCTTCCTAGAGACTCAAAAGCTCAGCCAGTCTTGGGTCATATCATTATCAGATAAAAGATCAGGATGTAGGGTTTCCAATATCCCTAAGGAAACTACATGGAGCCACTTAAAAAATATCTCTTTCATTACACTTTGATTCATTTTTTAACTCTAAGTAATTCCAAACATTAGAAGACAAAGAATGGTAGTATTTGAACATGAGTGGTTTGGGAGTAAGTAGGCTATTTTTCCTCTTAAAATTTCATAGATGCAGATTTTTCATGAAGCTTTATCTGTTTTTAAGAGAAATGTTTAAAAAAAACTATTTTCTTTGAAAACTATTTGAAAATAAAAGAAGTGACCTTTTTTGTTGTTACGTTTAAAAGTTCATCTTTCAGCTAAGATAATGAATGGAAATCACCATCTATAGATGGAGTTTTTGAGAAAGTTATAGCTACATTATAACAAAGGTTGGTTGCAGAACTTCTCTCTTCTATTTGACTATAGGGATCATGGAAATAAGCACTCTTTTATCAGTTTTTAAATGTTATGACAAAAGACTTCAGGATCCAATTAGGATGAATAGCATTAAACAAATGCAAAATCATTATCAGTCTTACAGTGTGTTACAGAAAAAGGCTAATAGATATTGGAGAGAAGCTAGGGAGAAGAGAAACTAAAGCATCAAATTTAATCTATGAATATAAATCCAAGAAAGACAATGATAATGCAAATTATCTACATAATCACCCTGAACCCATGGCTCCTCCAAAGTTTTACCCTTGAATGGAAGTTTCACAAATAAAAATAATTCCAAATTCCATTCTTGAATGCTTTCTTTTCCCTTGCATTATTTTTTCTGCTTAATTTATCACAAATATTTGTCTGCTCAAAATGAAGTCACAAAAGATACAAAGGTATCAAATATAAGAAATTTTGCTTTTACTCCTAGACACTGATCACATAGACTGCCAGAAGATGTGGAAACTTTTAAATCTAGTTCTTTCATTGTATTAGACACAAGAAAGAGTTCTCTTAATTTCTCCCTAACAGCAAAACATGAACAGTAGCTGGCAAAAAATGAACAGTAGCTATTATTCTGGAATGGATATTTTTCTCTCATTGTTAACCACTGACATGCTTCATGTAACAAATCCTCACTCTACCAAAATGTATTGTCCTTTTCTGGGCATTAATTTTATTTTTCAAATGATTTTAGTGTTACAGTCAAGGAAGCTTTATATTTCTAGAGATGACTAGCCAGCTCCTACAGGTGCTGCATTAACTTATTCAGAACACTGATTAATACATAATTCACCAGAAAAATTTCAACTAAATGCTGTAACAAAATGTCTCAAGTCACAGTGAAGCAGAAGTCTACTCACAATGGCTCAGTCTTCTTCCATTTTCATCAGTTAAAAATCTAGGATTTTGCCTCCATGGAATGACCTCTTTGGTCTTTTCTCATTTAGTCAGAAGATTCCCACGTTCATTAAAGTGTCAAATCTTAACCAAAATGGGATTCAGTATCACAAAACCTTAGAATTGAAAGGAACCTTAGAACTGAACAATTGTAATTCATTATCTCCATTTAATGGATGAGGAAACTGAAGTGCATAGAGTTGAAGTTACCAAGATCATAGAACTAATAAGTAGTGGGTTATGACATACTCTTTCATATTCTTACAGCTATTCAAAGTTCTTTTTGGAGACGTAAGCTATAAACACATGAGAGGTAATCAGCTTAGTCATGAACTCTGCTTATTGTGGCTTAGATTATCTAAATGTGTATCTGACTTGTATAGCTTGTTTCATTCCTAGGAGTGGATGCTCTTAGTTACAATTCTTGATGGTATTTTATCTTTTTTTCTTTTCTTTTCTTCTTTCTTTTTCTTCTTTTCTTTTTTTGTGGTAGAAGCTCAAATATAATTACTTAGTTTCAGGCTGAAACCTGGCCCTTATTATCTTATGAATTCCAGTTTATTGTTCACACTCTTGGATTACACAAGCAGAACTTTTCAAATCTCTCTGACCATACTAATGTTTTCTCCCCAAACATCACTCTACTCTAAGTCCATGCCACAAAAGATTTTCTGACGGATTTCTAGCCCTGACTCCCATTTCTACGCAAATTAGGCAGGCTCCCTTTTACACCAAATCTAGACTCCAGCACTTGACTCTACTACTCTGACTCTCAGTCAACTATTAATTCCTTCAACAAATTTTATTTCTGTATTTGATTCTTTTTTCTTCTTCTCATCTTAAGTGTTTTCATTCTTCTTAATCAGATTTTTTACCTCATCATCCACTTCTCCATTAATCATCTCCCTTCAGCACATCTTTTTGCCTTTAGCCCACCTGATACTAATTCATCTAATCCCTACTACTGTCTTAACAACTTTTAAAAGTTCATTAAAAAATAGAATCCTATAAACCCATCATAGTCTAACTTTTGCCTATTGCAGGTGATGAGATTGTAATTGGGAAGGAGAATTTATTCATTCCAAATGTCTAAAAAGTAGGTGGAATACAAACCAACAGATTAACATATTAATTAATGCTGCTTTTGGAATTAAAAAATAAACCCTATGACCTATCTTCATTTGGATTTGGCTCTGAATCATTTGACTAATAGCAGCAGCAGCAGCAGCAGCAGCAGCAGGTAAATCTCCAGGAAATCCCCTCCCTATCCAAGCTTTTGTTAATCCAATAAGAAAATTTTTTTAATGCTATCTGAGGACTTTTGACATTTTATGGATGCTGTGTTAACATAATATACCCAGTTTACTACTCTCAAAAAATTTTTTTACCCAGCTTGCTTAGGGTTCATTATTTTCTAATTCTCTTTTTTCTAGTAAATTTATTTATTTTTAATACACAATACTTTATGAACCATGTTGGGAGAGAAAAATCAGAGTAAAAGGGAAAAGCTATGGGAGAGATAACAAAATAGAAAAAAAAAGAAGTGAACATAGCATGTGTTGATTTACATTCTGTCTCCTTAGTTCTTTTTCTTCATGCAGATGGCATTTTCTGGCCAAAGTCTATTGGGACTGCTTTGGATCACACTGAACCACTGAGAAGAACCAAGTCTTTCATAGTTGATCTTGGAACATTCTTGCTGTTAGTGTGTGCAATGTGTTCCTGGTTCTGATTGTTTAGCTCAGCATCAGTTCATGTAAATCTTTCCAGGCCTTTCTAAAATCAGCTTGTTCATCATTTTTATATAACAATAATATTCCATTATGTTCATATACTACAACTTTTTCAACCATTCCCCAGTTGATGAGCATCTACTCATTTCCAATTCTTTGCTACCACAAAAAGAGCTGCTACAAACGTTTTTGCACATGTAGGTCCTTTTGTCTTCTTTAAGAATTTCTTAGGATGCAGACGCAGTAATAGCATTGTTGGGTCAAAAGGTATGCAAGGTTTTATAGTCCTTTGGGCATAGTTCCAAATTGTTCTCCTGAATGTTTGGATTATTTCACAATTCCACCAACAAGGCATTAGGGCCCCAATTTTCCCACATCCCCTCCAACATTTATCATTATCTTTTCCTGTCATTTTAACCAGTCTGTAAAGTGTGAGGTAGTAACTCAGAATTGTTTTACCTTGCATTTCTCTAATCAATAGTGATTTAGAGCATTTTTTTCACATAACTATAGATGGCTTTAAATTTGTCATCTGAAAATTTCTGTTCCTATCCTTTAACCATTTATATAATTCTCTTTTTGGATGGACAAAATAGAAACATCAATAAAGGAACAAGATTAATTAAATTAGAGAAAGCATCTCTCTCTTTTTAAAAAGCATGAGACTGCCCTTGAATTATGACAGGAATGGTTATACTAGAAATCTGTTCATTTTGTAAAGAGACAACCATTTCTGAATTGTAATTGCTTGCTAAAACCAGTTATCAA
Organism: Myrmecobius fasciatus; assembly: GCA_023553655.1. Taxonomy (NCBI): domain Eukaryota; kingdom Metazoa; phylum Chordata; class Mammalia; order Dasyuromorphia; family Myrmecobiidae; genus Myrmecobius; species Myrmecobius fasciatus. The sequence goes on from JAJPUD010004003.1 coordinate 163,758, forward strand.
TATTAATTCCACTGTACTCACATAACTTCAAAATGTTCGAAGTGCTTCACTCACTCCTGAATGAATGAATGACAAAGCAATATAACAACAAAAATGCTTTATCATTTATTACTGAGTGCCTAAGTAAGAAGATTTTCCCAGCAACAGGTCACTTCTGAAACATTTACAAGCAATAACAAATGATGGCAATTGGCCATTCAGTTCAGGACCATTCCAATATCCCATTTACAGAAAGGTTTGATGACTCTTGGCACAGCCTACCTTTTTCTGTTGCTTCTGGCTAGGGAAATTCAGGGAGCATGAGGGCTCCTTGCATTTTTGTGACCAAATGCATCCACTTTTTCATAGTTTATAAACCAATTTATAGATAAAATAATATACTAAGCACACTTTTTCTTTTCAACTCACAGCTAAACAAGTGGCAATGGAAAAGGAAAAAAAAAAAAAAAAAAACAAGGTCTTCTTATTCCAAATGCCATCCTATCATTTTGAAAGCAAGATTCAAATTTTGACTTTTCTAAGGACTGTGACATCTAACCTCTTTTTTTTTCTTTATTTATAAATTTTATTTCTTTTACAACTCCCAAGAACTAACTTTGATAATCTAGTGAATAGTTAGCAATTACCAGAGAAATAATATAATAAATTAATAATATAAAATAATATTTTATATAAATTTAAAGTTATAATTAAAATCAACTTATTTTCATATTGACAACAATATTCCAAAACTAGTGATCTACTTCACTGAATGATTGCTTTCTTTACTAGGGGTTCTACATATTAAAAGAAAAGCATTTAAAATAATATCAAGTGAACTTATAAGAGAAAGTGATCATGAGTACAATCAAAGTATTCTTTTCCAATCAACAATGCTTTAATGGCAGAAAAGATTAAGTGATTTATTTTTCAAAACCAATTATTAAAGGTTGCAAATATTCCATAAGTAAATCTAGTAATGTGATGAATGTTGACAGGCATGAAGTGATATACAATTTTTAACTGATATTAACTATTCTTGTAATTTTTTAACTAAAAATTATAATGGCATAGAAAAGTAAATATCTTCTGATGTAAAGTTTTGTGAGTAACAATCCCAGTGTCCCACACATGGAAAATGGACATTGGGTTTGATACAAATTAGCTACTGACTAAAGATATTGCTGAATAGTGAAGGGGTAACAGCACTTGTCTTACAGTTAGAAGATCTGAAGTGAAGTTTTGTTTTCTGACACTGATACTAACACTGATAAGCTTCATAACTAATTAAATTACTTAAGCATTTTGTACCTTGGTAGGCACATGGAGACCATGATGTTTTCATTACATTCTTCAAAGATTTGTTGTAAGAAAAAGGTTTTGGGGAGAGGATTATGGGAAGATGGTGCAGTAGGTTGGTAAATTTTCAAGCTCTCTTGATTTCCCCCAAAAGTAGAATAAATTTATACTTCAGGGCAAACATAGACTCATGAAAAAGCAAGAAGACTTGGGGTAGAACAGGGGTCCTCCTGATACAATTGAGAAAATCTGAAGAAAGACCCAGGGTTGAGATTGACCCCTGTGAAGTACAAACACCTTTAGGCTAGCACTTCAGAAACACCAAGTGGGGAGACCTGGAGCTAGCTGGATGTTGCTGGGGCCTCCACAGAGGCCACAGAGACTTTCACTTCCCAGGCTGCTTGTGGAATCTAGATCTGGGTCCAGAAGGTCTGGGGGATCCTTGGCTGATTGGGGGTGTCAGGCCCATCTCTGCTACAAGATGTGGCCCTAGGTAAGAAGGAACCAATACACCTGTGAGTGCAGAGGCAGTGGCACAGGGACCCTGTGGACTGTGAGCACTTGCTAAAGTGTAGAACTCTTGGTTTGGAGTTCCTGGTTAGAGGGGAGAGCTGAAGTGAAGTGGGAGATATCATCCTCCCCACCCCAGGATTAGAGGTGCTTATACTAATGCCTCTTATTTAAAAAAAAAATTAACCAGCAAAGAAGAAAGAACCCCACAAGAGAAACATACTATGAGTACAGGGAAGACCAAGGTTCCTCTTCAGAGGAGGACAATGAAATTAAAAAAAAAAGCTTCTATCCAAAAGATAAAGAAACCCCTGTTCAGAGATAATTTAAAGAAGAACTCAAAAAAGAATTTAAAAATCAAATGAGAAACACTGAGGAAAAACAAAAAATAAAAATAAAAACCATCCAAGAAAAACAAAAAAATTATGGGGAAAAAGTTAACCAACTAGAAAAGGAGATAGAGTCTCAAAGACAAAAATAACTCTTTGAAAATTAGAATTGGGCAAGGGGAAGCCAGTGAATCTATGAGAGACCAAGAAATAACAAAACAGATTATAAAAAATGAAAAAAAATAGAACAGAATGTGAAACAAAAGAAAAATTACACATCTGGAGAACAGATCAACAAGGGAATATATAAAAATAATTGGACTGCCTGAAAGTTGTGACCAAAAAAAGACCTTGATACTATAATGCATGAAATAATCCAAGAAATTGACCTGGAGTGATAGAACATGAGGAGAAAGTAGAAATAGAAAAAATCCACCATTCACCACCTCAATGAGATCCTTTGTGGAAAACACATAGGAATATTATTGCCAAATTTTGAAATCCCCAGATCAAAAAGAACATTTTGCATAAAACAAGAAAAAAATTAAAATACACTGGAAATACAATCAAAATTGTTCAGGATTTATCCACAACCACAATAAAAGATCACAAGTCTTGTAATCATATCTACTGACAATCAAAAGAATGAGGCCTGTGACCAAAAATTTCATATCCAGCAAAATTATCTCTAATATTCAATGAGAAAAAAATGGACACTAACAATGAACTTGCAGATTTTCAGAACTTTCTGAACTTAATAGAAAATTTAACACATAAGAGCCAATGTCAAAGATCAATTTCGAGGAACTTAATATTTTTTTAACACGGGAAATGTATAGCATATGTTTAAGATTGACATCAACAATATGACTGCTCAAAAGAAAGATTGGGGCAGAGTTAAAGTAAAAATAGTGATTATGTCATACAAATGAAGTGCAGAGGAAGAATAGATACAGAGGCATTAGAGGAGGATTGAGGGCTTGTAGTTCTAAAAACATATTCACATTGGGAAGACATAGCACCCTCCAAAATTTATAAAGAAATAAGGGAAGGTATAGGAGGATAAGGAAGCAAAGAGTGAGAGAAGAAGAAAAGAGAAAGATACATGGATAGGGGAAGGTTAAGTAATAGCAAAGCAAGTTAGGAGCAGAATTAAAGCAAAGAATCAGCAGGGATAGGAAAGATTTGTGTGTGTTTAGGTGGTAGTATGTGTATGTGTATGTATGTACACACACACATATATATATATATACATATATATTTATGCATATGTATATATATATGAGAAAAAGTCTTTGCCAACTTTAAAAAGGATTATCATTAAATTAAGATATGCAAAGACAGGTAAAAATTTGGAAATCTGTTTGTGATAACAGCTTTGTTGTTGTAGTTAAATTATTTTCAGTCTTGTTTGATGCTTCACAATGTTATTTGAGGTTTTCCTGGCAAGAATATTGGAATCTTTTTGCTTTTTCCTTCCAATTCTTATCTTACAAATGAGGAAACTGAGGCACACAGGGTTAAGTGACTTGCCTGAGGCCACACACCTAGTAAGCTAGACTTGAACTCAGGAAGATGAGTCTTCCTGATTCCAGTCCTGGTGGTCTATCCACTACTTGGTAAATAAAAGATTTTCCAAAAATACATATAGTCAAGAATCAAAATAAAGAGATTTCTCAACCATGTCTGAAAAATCATTGATAGAGATGTCTCTAAACCAATTTGCTTTATATAATCTAAACATTTTCTGTGTATTTACCAAATCTGACTTCATTTGGCTTTTATTTCTACTGAAGTTTTTAAGTGCTCAATTATCCCCTAAGACTACTTATGTTCCTTTTCTTTCCTTCTCCCCTCAACCCTACCTGCACGGCTACCAATTAGACACTCAGAAAATGGCCACCTTCTACTTTCTTCTCCTGATCTTTTTTGGCTTGCTTTTGCAGACTGGTCTAAAGTCTACATCTATTGTCTGATGCTATCGATTAACCAGGGAGCTGTTCAATGTGGCATCTGCATTTCCTGTGAAGACGTTCCCTGATGAATACAGACCCTATTAGGGAAGGAGAATAGAACATGGCTCGCATCCATCTGTCAGTCCTATTGAATTCCAGAAGTAGCTAGCAACTCTCTAAAGTCTCTGGTGGTTATTTTCTGCTTAGCTTAGAAACATCCACACTTTAGGGATGGTGAATGCTACTTTCAGGGACTTATATAAAATCCTGTTATTTCACCCTATTCCCCTAAGTGTTATCTTTAACAACTTGGGTAGCAACCTCTCCCCATCCTACCCTCTCCACATACACAACTTATATCATCTAAACAATCTCCTATTATCCCCAGATAAATGAAAATTTGATTATGAAATGACAATGAAGAGAACTGTCGTCATTAATACCATTTATTCCTAAACACACACACACACACACACCACCACCACCACCACGATTAGTAATAACAACAATATTCCTAGGAGTAATCTTATATTACAAGTTGATCAGGGTACTCCCTTGCTCAAAAACCTTTCAAGGTTGCAGTTGTCTTGAAAATTACATTCCAGCTAATTAGCCAGGCGCTCAAGCATCTTTCTAGACTCAGTTTACTTTTTGAAACATCATCTGCCACTAGAAACCTTCACATACCATTTCTCTCCATTTCTACCAGTCAAAACTCACACACTTTTCAGGATAAAGATCATGTAGTATCTTTTCCAAGGAAATCTTTCTAGGTCCTTTCTCCCTTCTCTGTCCAAAATAATTTATTCCTTCTTTTTGCTCTGGAAGCATTTTGCCTTTCTCTCCCATAGAGCATTCACTAAATTCTTGCATCAGTTAATTATCTTCACATTTTTCCCTCTAATATTCCACTTTGCATTTCCTCATGGCATGGGGGTGACCTCAAGTTCTCAAAGGTTATTCCAGAAGAAGGCAAGCTCTAATAAACCTTTCACCTTACAAGGGCTTGGCAGAAAAGGCCAGGACAATGGACTGCACTTATGCTCAGAGGAGCAACTTAGGTCATAAAGGTTCAGTCACAGATTTCTGGATACCACACATTTATCTTATTTTTTTCTGTGGTAGCTCATGCCTGTATAGATGAGGTGCCATCTACACCAATTAAAAACGCCTACATCAATTATATAGATCCTACAAGTCAAAATAGTGCTTAATTTCCCCTACTAAATTGGAAGTTTCTTGAGGATAGGGACCGTTTCATACTAATCTTTGTGTTTCTGAAACATTCTTGTATACCAATCAATTAGTTTTATACATCTATTATAGTCATGCATTTGGAACTTTTTTGAACTTATAAGCACTTATTTGCTTTCTGTTTTGCCTCCTACCAGCTGGGGAAAAAAGAAAAAAAGAAAATTATCCTAACCAATATTCATACCCAAACAAAACAATTTTTTACAAAAATGAGTGCTTGATTTGGCACCTTTCTTTCAGGAGAGGGATAGTATTCTTCATCACTAGTCATTTGGAATCATACTTGGCTACTGTGCTGATTAGAATTTTTAACTCATATCCTTCCCTTATTTTTTAACTTTCTTTTCTATTTATCTTAAAATTGTTGTAGGTGGGACACCTATAAAATCTGCAAGACGTAGTAAAGAAAGTATTGAGCTTGGAGTCAGGTAGGTGTAAACTGAAACCTGCTTTTGAAATTTATCAGTCATGTAAACCCATCTCAGTGTCTAGTTCACAAGAGGTATCTAATATATATTCATCTCCTTCATGTCTTCTTTCCCTGGGTAAGTACTTTTCCTCTGTGTCTTAGACAATTTCCTGGCACTTAGCCTATTAAGTCATAGTTGCATCATGATTTGATCTGAATTAATAGAGGAAATTCCCACAACTGGAGTTTCCCAAGTAGATGAAATCACAATTCAGTCCCTGAAAGCAAGGGCTAAAAGAAATTGTTATTAGGGAAGACAATACATTCATTAATTAAGAATAGCCTTCTGCCAAAGTCTTCATCTCTTGTCTGATCATAGACAGGAAGTGACACCAGATTCTTTTTCTTCTTCTTGGTACTCATATATTTGAAAGTCATGAGAGTGGAATATAAATTATGGCAGGATCTTCTAAACTGAATATGGATAAGACATGGTCTCTGTGTCAAATAATGATAAGGTTAACTAAATGTGGAAAGGCAAGACTCATTACCAGAATTATAGCTACCAGGTAATAATCACAGTCATGCATGAAGCCACCATAATAGCCACCATTTCACTAACTGATGTCCATGGACTATGAGTTATATCATGGAAGAAATGTATAAAATAATAAAATCATTCACCTCTCAAAGAAGGGAAGAGAAGGAAAGGGAAAAGAAAAAAAGATGGGAAGGAAGGGGATCACAGGAAATGAAGAGAGCTGTATTCCTAATTCTCCCTGCCTGCTTGCCAGATGAATTAAATTATACATTTTCCAGGAGGTAATAAGAACAAAAAAGTGACCAGTACAGAGTCCAGGGGAGATTTCTATGGTAATCCACATGAGATTCCTTCCCACAATAGTGTTGAACCACTGCTCTTTGCATTCTGAATCTTTCCAAATTTGGTATTATTTGGCATTATAATTTAAAACAAAAATAATATGGAGATAAATTGTCAAAATCTTTACTAAAATAAAGATAAACTATATCCATACTATCACCTTCCTATTCTAGTTTAGTAATGTTGTCAATAAAGAAAATGAACATGGTATCCCTTATAATCTTTTTCGTGTGATTAGGTTCATCACTAGAAAGAACCAACAACTTATTGAGATCATCATTCATTTCTTCATTTTTCTTTAAATTTTAGTATATTTTCAAATCTATATTCTTTCATTGTTTTTAGAATTAGCTGTATTTTTTTTCCTTTGGAAATTCTGGAGCCATAAAATTCTTTGCCATTCAGCTTTCTTAGACTTTTTCCAATGTTCTTTGCTCAATCCACAAAACAAAGAAAAATCACAGAATTGATTGGTGTTAAATTAATCAGCATTGATCAGTGTGACTGTATGGGTAATTTAGATGCTCTAATATGGTACAAGTTAATTTTGGTGTACTCTTTACAAATGTTTGCATTATAATAATAATAATATACAAGTAAAACAGAAAAAAAAATTTACACTAATAACTTAGTCACTATGCTAATTACCTGACTTAGCAAATGTTATTGGTAAATTACAGTAGTTTAATGAATACTAAAAGGATTTATTTAGGAGAACAAATATCCTAACATGACTTTTGTATCTATGTCCATTAATAATAGTGGATCTTTAAGGTTTGTAAAGCACTTTACAAATACCTCATTTGATCCTACAATAAGGAAATAGGTACTATTATTACCTCTATTTTACATATGAGAAAAATGAGATAGACATTGGTCAAGTGATTTGTCCAAAGTCATATAGCTATTAAGTCTCTATGGCAGGATTTGAACTAACCTTCCTAACTCCAGATCCAGTCTTTCATCTACTATCTCACCTAACTATACCAGCAAACTAATTTACTCAATATACTATATTTTATAATGGCTCTCATTTATATGAGATTTTAAAGCTCACACAGTTATTTTTGTTAGAATAATGAGGAAGATAGTTCAATTTTTTTTCATTTTTGTGGCTAAAGAAACTAAAACTCAGATATGTTAAGTGACTTGCCTATAATCATACATTCAATTAGAAAGTGGAATAAATTAGATTTGAACACAGGTCTGGTTCTGTCTCAAGTATGCATTCTATTTTATCACACCATCACTTTTCCAAGGATTCTATAATGAATCCCCACTGCCTACCATGTCAAATTTAGCCTCTTTAATTTGATTTTAAAAACCCTCTATAATTTGTCTTTAATTTGGGTTCTTCTCAGCCAACAATATCCCACTATTCTCCAATGTCTACCTTAAGATTTGTAATATGATTGCATCATTGTTCTTACCCTTAGGGAAGTTATATAGACAGCTATTTTGGTGAAAAATTAATATCAGACAATAATTAAGGCCATTATCAGCCATAAGTTTTGCCATTTCACTCCATGATTTCTCAGTTACCAAGAAAAATGTCTAATGAGTTGTCATCTATCTACTTATGAAAATCCAAGATTAAAATAAGGGAGTTATTCTGGCTATTTCAGATACAAATTAATCACAGAAAGACCAGATCTTGTCAATTGATAAGCTACATATAAGCAGGGATGTATTACCATTTAGGCCACTAGGTTACTATTTTTAAGATAAATGTTCATTATTTCACTTTAATAATTTGAGAATGTTATGCCTGTCATATTCTGAATCATAAAATTTCAGGATCATAAGGAACCTCAAAGGCCATCTACTCCAACCTGCCTAATTCCAAACAGGAATCTTTTTAATGATACTCCACACTCCTTTCTTTGAAGCAGACCAATCTGCAACTCTTAAAGCCATTCTTGTTTCCCTTTAACCAGAGAATGCATCATTCTCCCAATAGCAATATACAATCTGGGAGGATTTTTATAAAGGAAAAGTACATATTTTTGCAAAATTTGCTGAGATATCGTGTAAATAATTCAGGGAGACTCACATACAGAATGGAATCTCTCTTATGAAAATAGAATAAAAATTAATTATCTCTAGTTAAGAAGTCATATGAATAAATAATAAAGTTAACCCTGTGTTTTTACATGTGTGTGTATGTATGTACATATATATGCATATATATATGTATATATATATATATATATATATATATATATACAGAGAAAGAGTGAGAGACAGAGAGAAAGAGTGAGAGACAGAGACACAGAGAGAGAGATGTGGAAGGAGGCAGTGAGGGAGAAGGAGAGGGAGAGTCATGGATCACTAAACTGAACGCAAAAAAAATTAGGGTGTATACCACTGGACTTCATAGTTGTTTTCTGTTCTCTTTTATATAGAAAAGGAAAGCAGAGGTAGCCCACATGTTTTTGCTAGCATAATTATAACCAAGTCTCTTATTTCTCCTCAATCTCATGTCCCTAAACTTCTATTTTCTTGCCTGAAAAGCACTTTTCAAAAATGAAGAATTCAGGGAAACCTATGAAGACTTATTAGAACTGATGTAGAGTGAAGTAGAACCAAGAAAATTACACTACTCAAATAAGAGTCAAAAAACTTTCTCTTGAATTCCTCCAGCATGAAGATGAGCAATACTTCAATGATCCCAGGCCTTAATTTACATATTTGTAATTGAAAGTGTTGGGCTAAACAGCTTTTAAAGTTATTCAACTGATCATAAAATCTATGATGCTAATCTATACAACAACAGTATAAGTAGAAAGAAGAATAACAATAACAATAAAATAAGAGAACAGAATGCTATATAATCATAACAACAAGGTTGGCCATCAAAAAGTATTGGTGAAATGCATTTCCATTCATTGAAGAGATGAAAAATAATATGTATGCCATGTCATGCATTTATTTCTGCTGAAATATCTTTTGGTTTTTCTTTTAAAATCTTTGTGTCACAGGAAAACCAGCTGTGTGTAGAGGGAGGATGATATATAGGGAAAAGAAGGTGATATAAAAACAAAAGACATTCTTTTTTTTTTAAAGTCATTTTCAGAAGAAACAGCTTTCTTTTAATCATGTCAGTAACTTTTTATTTCATATATTAATTATCTTTCTTAATATTAATTAGGTCTTTAAATAAGACTACTTAGTTCTTTGTGCTAGAAATATATTTGATTTTTATAAAGCATTTTAAGTAAACATCCTGCCATGAAATCAGAAGAAACTCTAATATTAGAGTCACCATCAGATTAGCATTTTTCTGTATTTTTATTAAAAATAAATATTGTCTAATGAGCTAAGTTTTCCTGATTAATCCTCTCTATCTTGACTGCAGGTGTCAGAGGATTTTAGCACACATTTCTGTCTAGAACAAACATACAAATTGAAATGAAGATTTATTAACTATGCAAGGGAAGGCCCCCAAATTCTTGTTTTTAAAAAAAACTAGGCATAATTTCAACAATAGAGATTATATGGATGAATCTTTAAATTGACTGCAGTGACCTTTTGTGCAGATATAAAATTAGTTTTCTTTATGTATCTGAATATCAATGATAGAAATAAAATCTTAGCAGTTTGGAATAGAAAGAAATCTTAGAAAGAATCTCACATAACTTACTTGCTAGTTTTATTTTGGTTTGGTTTGGTTTTCATTTTGTTTTTGCCTAAGAGAAAAGTAAGGTTCAACATCATTTAATGATTGGACTAGGTTAGTGATAAATTCCAAAATCCCAGGTTCGAGATTTACAATGCAATTTGTTTTGCACTGCAATACAATGCCTGTTCCATCCCCCCACCAAAAAAAAAAATTCCCTTCAAGTTCACAAATTCTGATCATAAGTATGGTAAAACCACTCAAATATTTCAAGGTACCCAGTGATTTTTAATGAATGCTTCAAAAATCAACTCTGCTACTTCCTATTTTTGTGACCTTGGATAGATCACTTTAACCACCATTAGTTTCTGTTTCCTCTCTTTTAAAATATCAGAGTTGTACAAGATAACCTCTAAAATCCTTCCAACTTTAGGTCTATGATCTATGTTTTCAAGAATATTTGTTTTCCTATATTATAAAGCATCGGTCATCAAAACCGTTTGGTACTGGCTAAGAAATAGAGCAGTCGATCAATGGCACAGGATAGGATATCAGGACAATCTAGGCAATAACCTTAACAATCTAGTATTCGATAAACCCAAAGACCCCAGCTTTTGGGATAAATACTCACTATTTGGCAAAAACTGCTGGGAAAATTGGAAACTAGTGTAGAAGAAATTAGGGCTTGACCCATACCTAACACCACATACCAAGATAAGATCTAAATGGGTTCATGATCTAGATATAAAGAGGGACTTGGTAAGCAAGTTAGAGGAACGTAATATAATTTATCTCTCAGACCTGTGGAGATGGAATAAATTTATGTCCAAAGAAGACCTGGAACTCCTAATTGAACACCAGATGGATAATTTTGATTATTTTAAGTTAAAAAGTTTCTGTACAAACAAAACAAATGCAGACAAGATTAGGAGGGAAGCATCAAATTGGGAAATCATCTTTACATTTAATGGTTCTGATAAAGGCCTCATTTCTAAAATTTATAGAGAATTGTCTCATATATATAAGAATTCAAGCCACTCTTCAATAGATAAGTGGTCAAGGGATATGAACAGACAATTTTCAGATGATGAAATTGAAACCATCTCTAGTCATATGAAAAGTTGCTCCAAATCACTATTGATCAGAGAAATGCAAATTAAGACAACTCTGAGATACCACTACACACCTGTCAGATTGGCTAAAATGACAGGAAAAGATAACGATGAATGTTGGAGGGGATGTGGGAAAACTGGGACACTGATACATTGTTGGTGGAACTGTGAAAGGATCCAACCATTCTGGAGAGCAACTTGGAACTATGCCCAAAATGTTGTCAAACTGTGGATACCCTTTGACCCAGCAGTGTTTCTACTGGGCCTATATCCCAAAGAGATCTTAGAGGAGGGAAAGGGCCCCACATGTGCAAGAATGTTTGTGGCGGCCCTTTTTGTGGTGGCTAGAAACTGGAAACTGAAGGGATGCCCATCAATTGGA
>JAJPUD010004003.1:190479-215976 GCA_023553655.1 Myrmecobius fasciatus
TGAACTGTTTTCTTTTTCCAATTCACCAGTCCTATTTTCCAGTTTTTGATATTTCTGTTGCCCTGATCTCAATTTATTTCCCCATTCTTCTTCTAGCTCTCTTTTGAGATTCTTAATGCAATCATCCAGGTAAGCCTTCTGAAAGGGAGACCAACTTAAGTCTGCCTTTGTGGCTTCATCTGGGATTGTTTTCATAATGTCAGGATCTGGGGACTGTTCTATTTTTTCTCCGTAAAAGCTTTCTATGGTGAGAGGTCTCTTCTGCTTCTTGCTCATGATTTAAAGTTGGGATATTGGTCAAAAGCAGAGAAAACTGCAAGGATTTGTATTTGCCCTGGGGCAGTTTGCCGAGTTGACTTCCAGTCTGAGGCTGGTCGGGCTAGATTCGCACTAGGACCACGTTTTCAGCTGCTCTCGATCCACCCTTTACCAAAGGCAGATCTGCCAAAGCACCTGCCTGCAAGCAGAGCAAAGTGGCCCAGGCGTCTCCCAGGGGCTTCCTGGGTGCCTTAAATCCGCCCCTCTATCGCAGCCCTGACTTCAGCCCTGGCTGGAGTCTGATGGTGACCAGAGGCCGATTTCCCCTGAGGCTAACCTTTTCCGGAGTTGTTTCAAGGTAGATTGAGTTGAATATTGAATATAAAATTAAACACAAGTATAAAAGTAACTAATAAAGAAACTTTACTAAACAAAGCGAAGAGTAATATAAAACACTCTTAATATGGTTGAGTTGAACCATTGAACAATTGAGTTGAAGTGCGTTGTAGTCCAAATGTTTGGCGGAGCCTTCACTCAAAAACCAGTTCGAAGGCTCACTTTGTCTGGGTCTGAGGGAAGGTCCCAAAGGAGTTCACAGAGAAAGCTGTCTGCAGTTCGCCATCTTGGCTCCGCCCTCGTAAAGAAACAATCTTAAGAAGCAGGCTGGCCATTAACAGCTGAGCCCCAAGATATCTTTTTATAAAGTTGTCATTAATTTCTATTAGGCTAACACCCCAACTCTTGGAATGGGGAAAATCCTCTATTTCCATTATCACTAGTCTCTGCCCAGATCCTGCAGTACATAGATTTCCTTAGTTCTTTCATGAGAGGTAAGGTCAGACATCTATCTACTCTCAATTAAACTAACATAGAATGAGAAGATAGTAAACGAAACAATATTTTATAGTAATGTTTTTAAAACTTTGTCCCATGGAAATCTGATAGAAATAGGGATACTGATAAAATGATTTTTCCCTTGAAAATATAATGTGAACAATATGCAGTTTTAAATTTGAATACAAGATAGGCTTACTTTCCTGTATTTTGAGTGAAAATTTCTTCAATGTCCTTTTTAACCTATGGCCATTTCATGTGATAGATGCTAGAGTAATATATATGGGTTTTCATGTCCTTAAGTGTTATTTGTCAAAATAATTTGGAAAGACTATTATATGAAGCTGTACAAATGTGACCATATTAAGAGTGTTTTATATTACTCTTCCCTTTGTTTAGTAAAGTTTCTTTATTGGTTACTTTTATACTTGTGTTTAATTTTATATTCACAATTACTTTTTTTAATCACCTGCATAATGTTTTCAAGAATCCTCTCATTTCATACGTGAAGAGAAGGCTTTTCATCTACATCAAGGTTAGGAGAATTAGAAGAGTCCAGAGCCTTTGGAAGTCAAGGTTCAGCTATTGTTAGCAAAGTTAGTGAGGTAGCCAGTCACCAATAGAGAAAGTAGGTTTATTAGAATATATGGAACACATCACAGAGAGTTCAGGACTTGGTAATGAGTGTATCTCACCACATTCCTGGGGTTCCTTCTTCTCAGTTTCCAAGACAGCAAAACCCCAGGGCAGATGAGGCCCACTTGTGGCTTAAAAGCCCTGTGCCCCCTAAGTCTGAAATCTCAGATTAAAGGGGCAGAAAGGGCAAGCCAGAAATGGCAGTTGCATCAAGAGATTTCATCATGAAAAGGAGCCAGGCAAGAGGTAACATCAAGGTTTATAATCCAGGCTACATATGGCCAAAAAGGTACTTTTTTCCATTCATATTGCTTCTAATCATTTAATCCCAAATAACATGACTTGGCTTTTACAAAAAAATAAAATAAAATCACACAAGGATATGTGTTTTATCTCTATGGTTTTCAAATAAAGTAGCTAATATTTGAAAGCCAAGAAAAGCAAACACTGAGTTATTTTAAGCCAATATACTACCCTCAATCCCCTCTCTCTCTGTGGACTGGAAACAGCATATGGCCCTTTTGTTCACAGTTCAGGCACTTCTGTTTACTCTGAACCTCCAGGTTGCAATATGTTTTGTAATCACTAATAAGGACTACCTGCCACTTGAGAAATTCAGTCTGGTGAAATGCAGGGGTATCATTGTTCAAATTCACTTTCCAGCAGACAAAATGCCCTTCATGCATGGCTACTAAATCAAAATAACCAAATTATACATTCTGATCATAATTACTGAATGAAGAACATATGTTACTTACATAAAGCTGGAAAAGCCAATAGCAATAGGGGTAATGAAGATAAAGCAATTGGCAAAGGGTTATACAATTATATGTGTATGTGTTTCTGAGAGAAAAAAACAATTTATTTTGCTTCAAGAATCATCATATCACTAAAATGTGCCCATTAAGTCTTCACTTAATTCTTAAGAGGCTACATCATCATGGCCTTGAGGTGGCCCTATGTTCCTCAGTGTCATGCTAGGAGAATAGAGACACTAGGAGATCCTGCCAATTTGAAATGGCTTTAAGCACCAGAAGCTAAGGGATGTACTTTAGGTTTTTTATTCAAGGACCAATCTGGCTAAATTTGGAAATATACATTAAAAGTTCATTACTAGTTAGTGGCAAAGAGATAATAGAGGCAGACAGATGAACAGCCAGAGAAACAGACAGACACAGTAAGTCTTAAAGAGCCACTATTGAATAGAGAAGAGTTGTGATCAGTCATGGAAGATATTAATGATATTGTAATTCATTCAAGTATTAAAATAAGTGCCAGTTTACATATACGAGTGGGATTCTATCTATAGCAGGGGTGGGGAATGTCCAGTCTGCCAGCCATATAAAGCCCACAAAATCATTTTATCTGGCTCTGCAAGTGTAGGTGATGATAAGCTGAAAGCTAGGTACAACAACCTTCCACTGCTTGAATTTTTAAGTTGATAATTTTGCAAGGTCTGCAAATGATGTTATATAACTATATCCAAATGGCTCTTGGTAGAAAAAAGTTTCCCCACCCCTGATCTACACTATGTACACACAAAGCTGTTGAAAGAGGAAAATCTTTGAATTCAATCAGTTAAATTCAATCAAATAACTGGGTAATAAATGGTTACCAGGGTGAATGTAAGGCTCAATTTATAGGACTAATGTAGGGAGGCTCAATGAGGCAAAGTAACTTTGTTCTAACTCTGATGAATTATTTTGTGGTGTATTTATCTAGCTAAGCAACATGGGGTAATAGATGAAGAGTCCACAAGAGGAGTCAGAAGAGTCTTTCCTCATTCTGTTTCTGACATACTGGCTGTATAATCGGGACCATAAACAGGCAACTTCCTTGGACATGAGTTCTGAATTTTTTGTGCGTCACATACTTCTTTGGCAATCTGGTCAATGAGTCAATCAATAAGCATTTATTAAGTACCTACCATTATCAGGCACTGTGCTAAGCCGTTGGAAGACAAAGAAAGGCAAAAGACAGCCCATGCTTTTAGGAAATGATGGAGAGAGAAAACATGAAAACAACTACATACAAACTAAATATACATATGATAATGTGGAGATAATCTCTATCTCAGAATTAGTCCGGGGGATTGGGAAAGATTTCTTAGTAGCCAGGACTTGAAAGTAGCCAAGAAAGACAAGAAGGTGGATATATGTAGGGAGGGTATTTAAGACAAAGGTAAATAACAATGAAAATAATAACTTCTTAAGAATTCTAGAGCAGTTACTATGTGCCAGGCACTGGGCTAAGTGCTTTACAAATACCACCTTGGAAAATGCTTGAAGTCTAGTCATGGAATGTCTTATAGAAGAATAAAAAGGCTATTGTCACTGGATGATAGAGTACATGCAAAGGAGTAAGGTTTAAGAAGACTAGAAATGTAGGAAGGGGTCAGATTCGATGAGCTTTGATCTCCAAAAGGATTTTATACTGGATTTGGAAGTGGATCCTAGAAGTTGACAGGGAACCACTGGGGATTATTGAATAGGGAAATGACACGGTCAGTTCTTCAGAAAGGTGTTGGAGTGGCAAAGTGGATAGAGCACCTGCCTTGAAGTCAGGAGGACCTGAGTTCAAATCTAGTCTAGACACTTAATATTTCCTAGCTGTGTGATCTTGGGCAAGTCACTTAACCTCAATTGTCTCAGGGAAAAAAAAAAGATGTTGGATTTCAGCTCCAATAGTGAATTAAGGGTGTGAAAACATTCTGGGGGCCAGGCGAAAGAATTCAGTTAGAACTCTTCAAAGTTTATTGATCAAAGAGACAAATATATATACCTCAAATGCTCCTAGACTTGATGCAAAGTGCACTCTTTGAAGTTCCTATAGCTTTCTCTAATAAACAAAATCTACTGTGATATAAATGTTTAAGACCTGTATCTTGGTTAATTAGACATAGATGCAAATAGTTGAGATACACATCAGGGTCAAGTTTATCACACCATTGTCTCAAGTATCTTTCTCCCAGATGCCTTTAGTCTCTATTGTGGGCTCTTTTTCCTGTCCTAAATTCAAAGGTTTGCCTTTAATCCAAAAAGTAGTGTTTGCATTTTGCTTCAGTCACTAGATTATTAATTTATTATATTGACAGGCAGTCTCTGCTATTCCAATAAGAAAGGGGAGTTTGGGTGAGCCAAGTTACTGTAAGATTTAAGACCTGGAATGGATTCTTACCTCCTGGCCCTCTACAGAAAGGTTTATTTGAAAGCTTGAGGAGAAGACGACCAGGAATGAAGAGAGGCTTGAGGCAGGAGCGCCAACCAGAGGACTAAGATAGTCCAGCCATAAAATAACTAAAACCTGTATCCAGATGGTGGCAGAGTCAGAGCATGGTTATCCCTGAACCTTCTTCTCATTTCCCTCTACATTATTTGATAATCTCACTAGGTCCAATGGATTTAAATTCCATCTCTATGCTGATGACTCTTAAATTTACTTATCCTGCTCAAAATTTACCTATCCTACTACCCCCCAATCTCTTATCTTCAACTGTCTTTCAGACACTTCTAACTATCCAGTAAACAGCATAAACTCAACATATCCAAAATATATGGAATAACTTCACCTCTAAACTTCCCTTTTCTGCCTTCCCTCTTATTACAGAGCAGGGCTTCTTAAACTTTTTTCACTCACAACCCTTTTTCCCCTGAGAAATTTTTGAGACCTCAGGTATGTAAGTATATAAACCAAACATATATTGATATTTTGAGACCCCAAACCATATATATTGATATGTTTGGTTTATATACTTATATACCTGGGGTCTCAAAAATCTCTCATATATTCTCATCTATCAATATTGTATATTGATAATAAATCATAATTTCATGATCCCAACATTCAATTTTGAAACCCCATATGGAGCCACAAACCACAGTTTAAGAAATTAGACTATAAAAGTTAACGCCATCCTCCTATTCTTTCAAGCTTGCAACCTAGGTATCATCTTTAACTCCTCAGTATCTCTTCCCATCCCTTCCTGCCAATACAATCTGTTGGTAAGGTCTATTGATTTCTCCTTTGCAACATCTCTGAAATTCTCTTCTCTGACATGGCCACCACTTAAGTATGGGCTCTCTTCATTTCCCATTTGGACAATATCAATAGCCTTCCAGTGGGTTTGCCTACCCCAGATCTCCATTCCAATCCAGCCTCTATTCAGCTACTAAAGTAAGTCCTACATCCCCTACTCAATAATTTCCAGGGTTCCTTTTTTACTTCAAAGTTGACATTATTCAGTGGTGTCTAACTCTTCATGACCCTGTTGGGAGTTTCACTGGCAAATACTGGAGTGTTTTTCCATTTCCTTCAGCTGATTTTACAGAGGAGGAAACAGACAAAAAAGTTAAATTACTTGCCCATAGTCACACTAGTAAGTGTCTGAAACCAGATTTGAACTCAGATAGATAAATCATCCTGACTTCATGCTCAGTACTCTGTGCACGTGGTGTTATCTAGCTGCCTAAAAGTCCTTCCCAATCTAGCCTCCTCCTACCTTTCCAATCTTACACCTTACTCCCAACCTCTCTCTCCCCTCCACAAGATCCAATGACATTTTCTTCCTTTGTATTACACAAATAAGATACCCCTTCTTTCAGCTTCTGGACATTTTATCTGATTGTCCCCATGCATGGAATGCCCTTTCCTCATCTCTACTTGTTCATTTCTCTGGCTTTAAGTCACAGTGAAAATTCCATCTTCTTTAAGATGCCTTTACCAACCCTTTTTAATTTTAGTGCCTTCTCTCTATTGCCTATGTCCTGTATTTATCCTGTATTTAGCTTATTTGTATTTATATCTTTGCTGTCTACTCCATTAGATTGTGAGCTCTTTGAGGACAGGAACTGTCTTTTGTCCCTTTATGTATTCCCCACCCTGTACCTGCACCTAGTAAGTACTTTAAGTAAGTGTTTATTGATTGACTGAGAAGAGAAAAGATAAACGTCCATATGTGAGAAAAGTTATGGTTAAGCCAATTGACCTTTTTGAAGAATAATATTTTTAAATACATAAAACAAAATATATATGATTACAAAGCAAATCATTATAATTAAATGCGATTATCAAAATAATTTAAAACAACCAACAAATTAAGAAACCTGAGGTTGAGTACTGAGATTATTTTTTTCAGAGCAGGTTCCAGCTTGGAATTTGTAGTGGAAGTTTCCTCATGGTGTATTCCATAAACAAATTAAATCAAAGACCCAGTGCCTCCTAAAGACCAATTTCTCCACAAAATTTGTCTAGTGAACTTTTTAATGAAATAATCCTATAATGATGGAATCAGGATTGTTCAACAGAACAAAATGCCAAATGGGGTAGAAGTTCTGCCATATTAAGACCAATGTGGAAAGGTTCCAAATGTAGCTAGAAGGTAGATTATGCATAGTCTGCCTTTCAAAAAAAATGGAGAAGTTTATCACAAAAAGATTAGAACCAAAGAAATTAGGCTCTGAATTCTTTCAACCACTGGCTCTTCCTGAACACTATTTACTAAAATACAGAAAGGCAGTGATCTGTTCTGACACGAGGAGTATCCAACCAACAAAATCATATATACTTGACATATTGAAGCAATGATTTACTGAAAAAAAGTTGCCATAGAATTTATTTATAATTTCTACTGCAATTTCTTGCAAAAACTTAGTTAACAGAAATTTATTAAGTTTCTCTGTTTGCCAGAAACTGTGCTAAACATAAGGGATATAAATGAAAGGGAGAAGGGAGGTGGAGTCCCTTCTCTGTTCCCATGAAGCTCATAGTTTAATGGGGGAGATCATATGCAACCAACAATATATAAATAATATATTTACAGGATTAATTGAAGATAAGAAAAGACTTCTTATAAAAAGTGGAATTTAAAAAAAAAATAAAAAGTGGAATGGAATTTGATACTTGTAAAAAGTCAGAGAAATCTGAAGGTAAAGAAGAAGAGAGAAGGCAGTTCCAGGAATGGGAGACAGTAAAAATGTCCAGAGTCAAGAGGTGAAGTGTCTCATGTAAGGAACACCAAGAGGAGTAAAGTCATTGAATCAAAGAATAAGTGGAAGGGCAAAAGTTATAATTATAGAGTGTTGTAGTCAGGAGGTATAAGTTCCAATATTTGTTCTGCTACCTAATAACCTGAATGATCTTGGCAAGTTATTTGACCTTTCTAGGTATTCATTTCTTCATATGTAAAAGGAAGAAGGGTTGGATTATGTGGTCCTGAAAGTTCTGATAACTCTAAATAATGATATAAGATCTATGAATAGACATGAACTCAACATGCATTGCTTTAGAAATGATGGCCTCATGGTTGGTACTCTCTTCTCAACTTCCATTCTACTAGTTTCCTGATCTATTGATTATTGCAGTGACTCCTTACCATCTCTATATTCCTCATACTGTTCTCTCTAACATAAATTTGCATCTCTAGCTGCTCGTATCCTTAGCTTTGGAGAGTAGTTCTATAAATCACATCAACTCCCTATTCACCATTCCTCAGGTTAGTACAAATTCCAGATTATAGATATGTTGGTGTAATTAGTCTGAACCAAAAAACATTTAATTCTTATCTTGAAAGTTCTGCGACATCACTTTATTTTTTCAGTGTATTTTCTACTCTTTAAATTGGAAATAAAGATAATGGAGTATTTTTAGGGATCTAGTTCTGAAGATGTTTTACTGCTATGGTCTTCTAAACTGCCACAAAGGCATTATGGGATTCCTTTAAAGATGATGATCTCCTAAGTTTTATAAGATATATATTTTTGAGATACATGGGGTTGAGAGTTTTTGGAGAAATTGAGATTCTAGAAATAATGAACAACTGGTTGATTGTTAAATGCAATGGACTCCTCCTAGAATAAACAAATATAGAGAACTAAATAAAATAAACTAGCATAGTATCAGATTGTTGTGGTTCATAAATGAAATTGTATGATTTCAGAACTATTGAAAAAATTAAACTTTCAGTAGCAGACTCCTATTCACAAACAAACAAAAACTGTAAACATTTTATGAGTACTTCTTGACACTAAGATTGTGGGGTTTTGTTTTAAAACTAAGAAGAAATATTGACAAAATTGATAGAGCTAAACTTGCACCAAAAAAAAGCAAAAAAGTGAAAGTTAAGATTAGGTATTTCTTAATTCACTATATATAGTTTAAATTATCACACAGATAAATTTCAGAAGTCTTAAAAACAAGTTAAATGTTATAAATCATATAACTTATTTAGTTTATTTTCAACAACTAATCTTTTCATTTTAAAATCTTATTTCTTAATGATACTTTACTTTTAAGATGTTATGAATAAAAAAGAGAAAATACTATATTTTATCACAAAAATATGGACAAAATATTCTATAAGGTTCCCAGAGGGGGAAAAATTAAAAGGCAAATGCAATTAGAAAATTCAAGCAGTAGGGAGAATATATATCAATAAGTTAATAAATATATGAAATAAATGGATCCACACACTTGCTCTTTTAATAAGAAAGATATTCTCCTTGTAAATCCTCTAGACAGCATTCCTGTAGTGATTGAAGGGCAAATTACCTTAACTGACAATTGATCTCCAATCTTTATTCATATCCTCCATTGATCAATCTTTCAGGGTCCCTGGTCATTTCTGAGGAAGTATCTTCAGTAGAATGATGTAGGTGGAATCCAGATTATAAAGAGTTGCAGAAAGACTGGGTAGTTAACAAGAAGAGCTATCACTTATAGATAACTCTGTAAAGAAGTTTAGCAGTTGGGACAGCTAGGTGGCTCAGTGGATAAAGCACCAGCCCTGAAGTCAGGAAGACCTGAGTTCAAATCTGACCTCAGACACTTAACTTGTCCTAGCTGTGTGACCTTGGGCAAGTCACTTAACCCCAAATGCCTCAGCAAAAAAAGAAAAAAAAAGTTTAGCAGTGAACAGAAAAGAGAGGCAATAGTTGATGGACAGAGAGCAAAAGGAATTAAAGCAAAAAATAATAATAATAGAGATGTCTAGGTATATTGATAGTTACATGAATAGTCAACAGAGAGGGAATTGGAGATCTGTGAAAAAAAGGGTTCGAGTGATAGAGTTAGGTCTTAGAGTAGTAGGGATAAAAGACACAGGCAAAGCCTTAAGGAGTAGTAGGAATTCTGTATCTTTTGTAATGACAAGAAGGATGGGAACCAATAATGATAAGTTTTGAGGAAGTTAAAGAGGAATCAAAAAAATTAAGGCAGGATGGTCTCTTTCTTTTCAATGAAGAAGAAACATATAATATATTTTAAATGTATGTTTGTGGTTGGGAGAAGAGAGAGAATTTAGTTCAAGATATAATGAGAGAGGGAAAACCTTGGAACCTTCCCTGTGGGAAGTGAGAAAAGAAATTAGTAAGTTAAGTAGAAGAATTGCTGAGCAGCAGTGAAGGTCCAAATGATTTTATACACCACCAATTTATAGCAAGTGAATCAATTTGAAAAAAAGTCATGCAGTTTTCTTGCTTTAAAATTCAGTAGTCACTTTTTCTTAGTCCTGTTTACTTTTTATTTTTCATTTGTCCACTTTTAAAATATTTTTTCAAAAAGGCTGAAAATATCACACAATGGCAGCAAAAATGTACACTATGAGATATGGTCACAGTCTGTGTTTCAGTAGATATTGGTTTTAGTCCCTGGATAAGGGGAATAATGGAGGGGGGGACAAACAGAGGAAACATCCAAGCAGCAATGAATACACAGTCGACTGTTGAGTTGTGGTGGGATGGTTTCACACAGCAGAGGCTGAGAATGGAAGTTGATTTTATGCATTATTGAATGCAGTACTGTGATAATTATTGTGAAGTCATCTCAAAGGAGCAATAAATTGTAAATACTCCAGTGATGTTTTTGTTATTGCTTATCATCAGCTTCTTTGATGAGAACTCTGGATAAATACATTGCATAAATATATCACTTCAATGAGCATATTTGGACATGCAGAATTGAAGAATATATTATAATACCAAATCAACATCTTTTGCTGGTATTCAAATGCAAGCAAAGCATAAATGAATTGAAAATTTTTGGAGTTAAACCATTCACATTTTTATACTGTTCAACCCTTATTTTTTTGTTTGTATGTTTGTTTTTTACCTTCTAGCTAAGAGATTCACAATTTGCTTAATTATCCATTAAGGAAGTGAAGAGCATTATTATTGTATTATAAAGAGGCCTTTCAAGATCAAGTAGAAGGGAAAACATTTAAATTGGGGTGAAAAAAATATGTGGGCTATTATACTTTCTTAGTGAGTTTTGAAACAATTTGAAAACATCATATCACAAGAAAAAATACTATCATTCTTATTGAGCAAGTACATTCTTCTAGGATAGGGACTGACTTGTCTTCTCCCAAAACCTGGCATACTGCCTGACTCATAGTAGGTACTTAATAAATCCTTATTGATTTCCTATTCATCTCTAAAAACCCTAAACTTTCTATAGTATGGACACTATTTAATGAAGTTTTAAGATTGCAATTGGAGCTATCAGTGCATACTTTATTTTTCATTAATTAGAAGGGAATAAACACTTTGTTTCTGCATTGCTCAATGATAAAAAAGACCATGTGAATGTGTGCATTTTTACAATGCCTTTTTATTCTACACAACTGTATGTACCTAGAAATATTACATTTTAGGGGAAATGGGTGATTAAAAGTATCAGAAAATTATGGGGAATATTTTGTCCTTCCATCTTCTTTTTACAAATTATTGCCATTGTATTAGGTAAAGCCAATGTGAAAACACAAATAACCCTCAAAGCCTTCTTGTTGAACATCATTTACCCTACTCCCATTCTTCTGCCTCAACATATGCAGGTGATTAAACTAATAATCATTCAAAATAATAAAATAAGTCTATTTGAAGATAATTATTATAACAAAGAATCACAATTTATATTCCAGTGATATCAATGCAAGTAAATTAGCCCAGATAAGTGTCCTGTGACAAAATGATTTCTTCATAAACCAGAAATTAATGCAGCAGGTCTTATGCGTAATCATGAAGGGTAACTGAAGACTAAAGAAATTTTTGTCTGGTATTTGGACTAGTGATTTCATTGTAAAGATGATTACTAGTACAAAAATTTGTCCCATTGATACACATAGGCAACTGGTTTGTAATTTAGCCTTAGAAAACCAGGAAGAGATTAAAGGACTTGTCCAAAATCATACAACTAACCCCAACTTTGCAGACTCTAAGAAAAGCCTTCATCTACGATGTTTCTCTAGCTGAATAATGCAATTTATAGATTACATAAACAGTTGGGAAAATGCACAATATACCTTAAAAGTAAGGCTACCAACTGATTTTCTTAATCAACACAGTATCTATTGAGCTAAAACCCAGATTATTATCATACAAATACTTACATTTAGGTGAAGCTGGTTAGTCCAGTGACCAATTATTTTATATTCTGTACTCTTGTTGTTTATCTGATATTGGAAAATGTCATAACGCCCAGGAGCATCTCCATTTTCATTGAAAGTGACTGGTGTGCCAGCACTGCCTGTAAACATTTGGAAAAGAATTTTAATAAACAATTTTGTTTCATAAAAGTATTCTGATGAAAGATATAAAGTTTGTGATTATATGTGATCAAAGATAAAATGATTGTGAATCAGCAGGTTCTTTTTGACTATGCAATATCATTTGCATTACAATCTGTCTGACTTGGTATTCAGGAAAGAGTTTTGTTTTATAACAAAGTAAATAGTGAATATCACAGTTAGATGATTTCTCCAAAATCTAAATGAACAAAATTTTAAAGAAGAAACACTATTAGAAATCTCCGGGGGCAACAAAATGTTCAACTAGAAAAGAGTACACACTTTTTTATATAGAATAGTTTTTGCATTATACATGCTGAATTGAAACATGACATTATTACCTTATTATCCAACCATTCTTAATGTCATATGCTTTTAAGAGTTCAAAGAGATATTGGAGATTATATAATTGAATCTCTTCAATGTTCACTTGATGCTGGCTCTAGTTGCATCTTTAAAATACCTTCCCTTCTTTCAGCTTATCTTCCAGGTCCCTGAATGACTATCAGAAGATTGAGCTCTAGCATGACTCCCCTGCCATGTTTAAAGGAGAATTACTATTTTGAATTTCTGGTCAAACTAGGCAGTGGTTCACCTCTGAACAAAAAGATAAAAATCACTGTCAGAGTTAGTCTTAGATTAAGTGGTAAATCTATCTTTCACTCTCGGCTTCAAAGAGGAACTTAGCATTTTCTAAACTAACTCACAGAGTGACTGCTCATCTAGATGGTTCACTTTGGGCCTTCTATTGAACTAAAGATTGATGGATAGAGAACCAGCCCTGAAGTCAGGAGGACCTGAGTTCAAATTTGGCCTCAGACACTAATACTTCCTAGCTGTGTGACCCTGGGCAAGTCACTGAACCCCAATTGCCTTAGCAAAAAAAAAAAACATTTTCTATTTATTTTCTGTGGACACAAGGATCTGATGTCATTGTACCAAGGTCCCTTCTTTCTAGTGAGCATTAATACCAATGGAACATAAAACAGAATTCTTGAATTGAAAAAAAGTGGCATTAGTGATTCCTAATAACTAAGAGGCAGAAAATGTAATGGCAAGATAAACAAAATAAAATACAGATTTAGTGCTGAATTCAAGTCTAAGTTCTGTACTCTGGACTAGTCTTCAAACTTAGTTGCCTTTTCTATAAACAGGTATCAAAACATCTGTGCTATCTTGCTCATGGACTTGTAATAAAAGAACTTCATAAATCCAAAATCTGAAATGTTATTTTCCTAAACACTTTTTTAATTAAATATTTTGGTGTACTAAAAAGTAAAAATTATGAAGAAAGAGATAGATCATTAGATTTGGTATGAGAAAAGTCTCAGTTGTTTCTCTCTCAGACACAGGGGTTATCCTAGGATAATCATTTTACTTTCTCTCATTTTCCTCATTTATAAAGTGGAAATGATAAAATCTACCTTAAAGGGTTGTTATGTAATGATATATGTAAATTATTTTGAAAAAGTTAAAGCATTAAAATGAGTTTCCCCACGGAGACATTTTTTTAAAACACAAATCTAAAAGAAACAAAATAAATGATTACATGTTTTAAAAAATCATTTAGAATTCAAATAGTTAGGATATAATAAGTTGAAATAGATGTTTCTCATTACATCTTACAGATGCATGTGAAGAACTAACCTACTGTTTCACTCTGAGAGCCAAAAGACATCTGACTTATTTAAGAATCACTTCCAATATTTTCCAATAAGCATTTTATAATACTGTGCAGTTCTTCAAGCAACATCTGACATTTCTCTTACTGTTATGATCATAATGATGTTTCTGGTTGCCAAATATTTGAATGTAAAACAGGAAAAAGGAATCTAGGATGGTTATACTTAAAATTAATTGTACACACATCTGATTTCATCAGAAATGTTTTAGTTTAATTTTATAACTCTCTGTTTAAAAAAATACTATTTTCATGGAATCTGAATGGTGTCAATGCATGAATCCAGAATTGGGAGATTAGATGAGAAAATAGCATCTTCTGAAACTAAAATTAAGATTCACAGGAGTTAGGATGAATATGATTGTTTTCTCCACAGTCTCATCACTCAAGGTGAATTTTTAAAAAATAATCACATATTAATCCTGAGAACTGGATTTTGAAACCCACAAAACTATAGTTAACCCGTCCAACTCTGAGCAGACAGATAGGTAGGATCTGGGTCTCTGAGTCACTCTTTTGTTTGATTGGGTTTTGCTTCAGACCTATGATTTCATAAATGTTAAAGAATTCCCTACAGTTGTTCTGTCTTAGAACAACTTAGTTGTTGGAGTCTTAGCAACTCACCTGAAAACACTATAAGTAGGTAGGCCTTGAATTCAGATCTTCCTGATTTTAAGTTCACTCTTTTATAATGTCACATTGCCTTTGTTTTTTTTTATATAACCTAACTGCCATACCAAATAAAAAGGTAATTCAAAATTTAAATGTTTTTGTTTAAAAAAAAAAAAACTATACAGCAATTTGTAGATTGTACTGGCACATAGAAGACAAAAAAAAGGAAAAGAAAAAAAGTCATTGATGCCTGATTTAATGAACCAACAGATAGGTCTTTTAAAATTCTTGATTTTCTCCATCAGAAGATTGAAATGACAATAGTGTTCCCTCAAATAGAAATGATTTTATGATGCTGCTATCAAGGGAATTTTATGAATGTACAGTTTCATCATTATTGAATGGATCTGTTTGAGACATAGAAATACAACTCATAATTGCCCGTATGATTCTTAAATAAGCTGGATGAATCTCTACAATAACAACAACAAAAACATCCATTTGTTTCAGCAAAATAGATGAATTAGGAGATTTAAATAAACATCCTTCCAAGAAAAATGACAAAATAGTTATTACAAGATTTATTATTTGGTTAAAAGAAAGAGAAATGAATGTTCAATGATTAGATGTAATTTAAGTAATACGTTTTAAAATACATTATTATCATAAACCCAAAATGCGATGTAATACTTTACATTCAGTTATGTAGAATTCCACACTAGATGAAGACTTAAATGCCCAGTCCCTCACATGTCACAATAGTTACAAACCAGTCAGTAGTCAAAGCACCGCACCCTGTCCCTTAAAAGAGCATAGTAGATGTAGTTATGAAAATTGGCATACAACTTACTATTCATAATGCCCTGTGGTAGCTGTTTTTGAATTAATAGTAACAACCTTTTATAACCATGATGTAAATGATTGCTATACTTAATGCTTATAGCAAACCATATGCATTTATAGCAGGTATGTGTAGCAAGATACTATTAACATCCCCATTTTAGTAATGGGCATTCATATAAAAATGTGCAATGTTTAAAATGCATTACCCCACTGGATTCTCTTAATACCTTGTGAAGTACTTAGGGGGAGGTTGAATGATTTATGCAAGCTCTCACAATGGTCAATTAACAACCTGGGACACCCCCCAAAATGGATGTTCTATAGAAAGAGCACTGGATTTTGAGTCAGTAAATGTGGATTTGTTTCTTGGCTCTCCTACTTATTTCTTGTGTAACTTGGAGCACGTCATTTTACCTCTCAGTTTCCTCATCTTTAAAAAGAGAATTGTACTCCAAGGACATATCTAGCTATAAACTTCAGATTCTATTGCTAGTTAACAGCAGTCACAAAATGAGTTAGCAACAAAGGGAATTAGATGAGCCTTGCTAACAAAATAAGACATAAAAAGATATGTTCTATTAGAATAGCACAATCTAAATCTAAAACCCTTCAAAAAGAGTTAATTTCCATTTACACCTAAGCAAATACCCCTGTACCCCAACATATAACAGAACTACTGGAATCCTCACTTTAAGAACTCATTGTACAGTTGTCTCTTGACTTGGAGTCAAGCATTGGCAAGCAAGGTTACAAGTATTAATGCAACAAGTATATATTTTTATGTGCCCCACACAGTGCTATATGTAGGAGATAGAAATATAAGCAAAAAGACAGATTGGCCTCTAATGAGAAAAGATAAACAACATAAGCGAATTGAAAGTGGATTAAAGGAAAGGTACCAAAGACTTGGTAACAAAATCCAGACAATGAGAGGTAAAGCCAGAGAAGGGAATGAAGGTTAGCCAGCTTTGCCTTCTCCCCCAAAAATTCAACAATAAGTGAAGTAAGGTAGAGGAAAGAAGTTCCAGGTAGAGAAGGTTGCAGAGCTGGAAGAATGTTCCTTGATCCTCTGAAGACGCCCCAGGCAATAAGGAACTTCCAGAATGAACTGGCAGCTGCAGAAAGTCAGAAGCAAAGCAAAGAAGTCACGAAACATTATGACCTTGAGATTAGAAAGCAGATGGTATGCTATTGGCTCAAGTCCTTGAAAGCTGAGAAGCAAGAAGAGATTTTAGCAAGGAGCCTGATTTGTGAAGTGACTAAATCATCAGCAGAAAATAGTACTTCACAACATCAAGCTTTTATGAGGAATAATTTTCCCTGTACCATCTCTCTTCTCTCCTCCCCGTCTCTTGCCAACCTTATCCTCCCTCTCTCCACTTTCTCATTGGATACCTCCTCATCCTGGGCAGCTGAGTGGCCAGCAGATATTCTGTTCTTCACTTTCCCTTCCAGGCTTTTCTGGCAGGTAAGCATGATACAAACATGATCTTGTGTCAAGATACATTCATTTGAGCCACAGAGAAGACCTAATTCTATACTATATTCAGAAATACAGTGCTTCATATCTTTAGCAAAGCACTTTGCTGTTAAAATAAAATTATATTGATATATTTTCATTTTACATAATCTGCATTTCCCAATGTAGGTTTCCACCCCTATCTGTAATACAGAAAAACAATGTTTGGGGTTCTTTATGTTTTGTTTTGTTTTATAACAACAATAAGACTAAAGGAAGAGATCTGGGAAGTTGTAAAGGGAGGAGTGGGAAATAACTCAGTAGAAGTAGTAGATATTCACCTCTTCATAAGAAATAGAAGGAAGTAAATCTCACATCTCTTCTTTGAGGACATCATAATTCTGTAACATTCAGTGTCTATGGCTATGTGAATGCTTTACATTTGTAACTGTAGTCACTGTAGATATGGTTTTCTTACTTCTGTTTCTTTGGCTTACTTTTAAGAATGACAATCAATTTAGAGAAGTCATAGAAACTTTATAAAGTAGATGCTAGTGAATTTCCATTTTAGAGATATGGAAATTAAGGCTAAAAGCAGTGAAATGGCTTGCCTAGGACCCCATAGATAGACATGAATCAAATTCATGTCTTCCTGACTCGATATCCAGACTTTTAGCTCCTCCATTCCTTGACAATGACTTCAAGGAGAAAAAGAGAGAGAGAGAGAGAACTCCTGGGTAAGAAAGATCTTGATACCCTCCACCCTATACATTGTTGCATGACTATAGATGACATCCACAGAGTACTGTTTATAAGCATATTGTACACATTATCTTATTATATTTCTGCCAATTGGTATAATGGAAAGAATAATTCTAGTCTTTTTAAGGGGTAACATAAAGTGTATTTTTTTTAAAGCTTTTTATTTTCAAAACATATGCATGAATAATTTTTCAACACTGACCCTTACAAAACCTTGTGTCCAAATTTTCCTCTCCTTCCCCCATCCCCTCCTCTAGATGGCAAGTAATCCGAAATATGTTAAACATGTTAAAATATATGTTAAATCCAATATATGTATGTATTTATGCAATAATCTTGCTGAACAAGAAAAATCAGATCAAAAAGGAAAAAAATGAAAAAGAAAACAAAATGCAAAAAAACAACCACAAAAAGAGTGAAGATGCTATGTTGTGATCTACACTCAGTTTCCACAGTCTTCTCTTTGGATGCAGATGACTCTCTTCATCACAAGATCATTGGAACTGGTCTGAATCATCTTGTTGGAAAGAATCAAGTCCATCAGTGTTGATCATCATATAGTCTTGTTGCTGTGTATAATGATCTCCTGGTTCTGCTCATTTCACTTAGTATCAGTTAATGTAAGTCTCTCCAGGTCTTTCTAAAATCATCCTACTGATCATTTCTTATAGAATAATAATATTTCATTGTTCTGTAAGAAACGACCAACAAGATGATTTCAGAGAGGCCACATAAACTGATGCTAAGTGAAATGAGCAGAATCAGGAGATCATTATACACAGCAGCAAGACTAAATGATGATCAATTCTGATGGACATGGCTCTCTTCAACAATGAGGTGATTCAAACTAGTTCCTATTGTTCAGCAATGAAGAAAGTCATATACATCCAGAGAGAGGACTGTGGGAACTGAGAGAGGACCATAACATAGCATTTTAATGTTTTCTGTGAATGTTTGCTTGCATTTTGTTTTCCTTCTTAGGTTTTTTTTTTCTCCTTCTAGATCTGATTTTTCTTCTGCAGCAAATAGCTGTATAGATATGTATACATATATTGGATTTATCATATATTTTAACATATTTAACATGTGTTAACTACCTGCCATCTAGGGAATGGGGTGGGGGAAAGGAGGAAAAAATTTGGAACAGAAAATTTTGCAAAGGTCAATGTAGAAAAATTACTCATATGTTCTGTAAATAAAAAGCTTTAATAAACAAACAAAAAAGTTAAAAGAAATTATGAGAATTGTTTTCTTCATTCTACATAAATGTGGTTATATGTGTGTATATGTGTGTGTGTATACCTCTTCTCCCAATCCTATTTCAATAAAAAATGTGATATCATGCATGTATCATTATGAGAGTGTAAAAACTGAAGTCTAACATCACCAAAAAAATCACTAAAATTATCGAGACGATAAACTAAAATAATATTTAAGAATATGGTCATTATTATTTGAATACAGATTGGATCCATGATTAGGTCAATGGAGATGTAAGTTGAACAGCAGGAAAGAACTCTATCTACTTTGTTTTTTTACCTTTTTTGGTAGACATAGAATTATAATTTATTTTAAGGCACCTCATTCAAATCCCTCCTTTAAAGATGATAAAAATAGACAAAAAACAATTAAATAACTTACTCAGTGCCGCACATTTTGGACCTTTCTCCCTTTTCTGCATTTCTCATGGCATAAAAAAGATTATATTCATAAATCCTACCTTACTCAAGCCTTCCTCAATTGATTGATATCCACTTTGGCACCACTTTTTTTTAATTTAGCATTTTATTTTTCTCAGTTAAATGTAGAAACTATCTTTAACATTCCTTTTAAAAGACAGAATTCAAAATTCTTTCCCTTCTCCCTTCCCATTGAGGAGAAAAGCAGTTAGATATAGGTTATACATGTGTAGTCATATAAAACATTTCCATAATAGTCATATTATAAAAGAAAACAGAAACAAAAATAAACTCAAGAAAAATAGTTTTAAAAAATATGCTTAATCTATGTTCAGATACAATCAGTCATTTCTCTGGGTATGGATAGCATTTTTCAAACATTGTATTACTGAGAATAATTAAGTCATTTACAGCTGATCATCTTAGAATATTGCTATTACTTTGTACACAGTACATTTCACTTCGCATCAGATTATGTAAGTCTTGCCAAGTTTTTCTGAGAGCATCTTGCTCATCACTTCTTAATGCATAATAGTATTCTATCACAATTACAAAACACAATTTGTTTTCCATTCCTCAGTGTATGAGCATACCCTCAATTTCCAATTCTTTGCCACTGAAAGAATTCTATAAATAGCTAAATCAATGGTTATGAATGGTTTTATAGCCCCTTGGGCATAAGTTCCAAATTTCTCTACAGAATAGTAGAATTAGTTTCCAACTCCACCAATAATGTATTAATGTCTTATTTTCCTCACATCTCCTTCATTATCATTTTTCTTTTCTATTCTATCAGCCAATCTAATAGTTATGAGGTAATACATCAGAGTTATTTTTAATTTACATATTTCCAATTAATAGTGAATTAGAGCATTTTTTCATAAGGGCTATGAATAGCTTTGATTACTTCATCTGAAAAGTTCATATCATTTGAATATTTGTCATTGGGGAGTGGTTCTTAGTTTTATAAATTTGACTCATTTCTCTCTCTGAGAAAGGTATTTTTTCAGAAGAACTTGCTTCAAAAATTTTCCACAGTTATTTTTGCTAACTGTATTTCCCTCCATTCTATCCCCAATCTGTTTATTGTATTCTCTCTCTTCTTTCACCCAGTCCCTCTCCAAAATGTTTTGCTTCTGACTGCCTTCTCCCTTCTATCAATCCCAGCCTTCTCTTATCTCCTTCCTCTCTGACTTTCTAGTAGAGTAAGACAGATTTAAATACCCAATTGAATATGTATATTATTCTCTCTTTGAACAAATTCTGATAAAAATAAGATTCATTCACCTCTTTACCTCACCTTTCTTCCCTTCCATTGTAAAAACTTTTTTCTAGTCTCTTTTATGTGTGATAACTCATGCCATTTTACCTCTTCCTTTCCTTTTTTCCTAGTACATTCTTCTCTTACACCTTAATTTTATTTTTAAGATGTCATTCCTTCATATTCAACTCACATCTGTGTCTTCTATCTAAATATACTCCTAATTTCCCTAATTATGACAAAGCTCTTACAAGGAAAAAGTCTCATCTTCCCATTTAGAAATGTAAGCAATTTAACATTATAAAATCCCTTATGAGTTCCATTTTTTTTTATTCAGCTCTGGTCTTTTCATCAAGAATGCTTACAAATCCTCTATTAAATGTATTTCCCCCCTAAAGTATTGTACTTAGTTTTGCTGGGTGATTCTTGGTTGTAATCCTAGCTCCTTTGTCCTCCAGAATATCATATTCCAAACCTTCTAGTCTTTAAAACAGAAGCTGCTAAATCTTATATTATTCTAATTGGGACTGCACACTATTTAAATTGTTTCATTTTTGGATGTTTGCAATATTTTTTTTTCACCTGAGAGCTCCTAAATTTGGCTATAATATTCATTTTGTGATTTCTTTAAGGAGGTGATTGGAAGATTCTTTCAATTTGAATTTCTTATGTTCTGGTTCTAGAATATCAGTGCTGTTTTTCCTTGATAATTTCTTGTCTGTGTTTTCTTTCTTTCTTTTTTTTTATCATAGTTTTTAAGTAGTCCAATGATTTTTAAATGATTCCTCCTAGATCTATTTTCCAAATCAATTGTTTTTTTCCAATGAGATATTTCACATTGTCTTCCATTTTTTTCAATATTTTGGTTTTCTTTTATTATTTCTTTTTTTTTTTCTTTTTGCTGAGGCAATTGAGGTTAAGTGACTTGCCCAGGGTCACACAGCTAGGGAATGCTAAGTGTCTGAGACCAGATTTGAACTCAGGTCCTCCTGACTTCAGGGCTGGTGCTCTATCCACTGCGCCACCTAGCTGCCCTTTCTTTTATTATTTCTTGATTTTTCATAAAGTCCTTAGTGTGCATTTGCTCAATTCTACTTTTCAAGAAACTATTTTCTTCAATGAGCTTTTTTATCTCCTTTACCATTGGGCCTAGTTTTTTTTCCAGGTTATTGTTTGTTTGTTTGTTTTTCAGTATTTTGTTGTGTCTCCTTTACAAAGCTATTGGCTGATTTTTTTATGATTTTTTTTGCATCATTCTCATTTCTCTTCCCAATTTTTCCCTCTTCCTCCTTTACATTTAAAATCATTTTTGAACTCTTTCATGACCTAAAATTAATTCAGATTTTTCTTGGAGGTTTTGGATATAGGAGCTTTGACTTTGTTATCTTCTAAATGTGCATTTTAATCTTCCTTGCTACCATAGTAACTTTCTATAGCCAGAAATTTTTTTAATGTTTGCTCATTTCCCTAGTCTACTAACTTGACTTTTAACTCTTTTTATTAAAGTAGGGCACTGTTTCTAGGATAGTAGGTGCAATATCCCAAGCTTCAGGAATTTTGTGCAGCTGTTTTCAGAAATATTCCTACAGACCTATACGTTTCCAGTATTTACAAAGTTATATGATATAAGGAGAGGTGTTTAGTACTCTCCTTGCCTGTTTATGGTCTGTGAGCAACCACAATCACTCTGTTCTGCACTAGAACTGTGACTAGAGCCCTTGTTCCACTGGGGCTTCAAGCTGTGGTATGGCAATGTGCCTCTTCATCCTGGCACTGCTACTGCTAATGCACTGGTTCTCAAGACCTGTTTCTGCTTTGTTGGGGCCTGGTCTGCTTTGGGACATTAGACTGTGCTCCATTGTCACCCAGGTGCAACAGAGTATTCCTGCTGCTCTTCTAAATTGTCTTGAGCTGGAAAATTATTTTACTGTCACTTATGGGCTTTTGCTGCTTTAGAATTCATTGAGAGTCATTTAAAGGTGTTTGGAATTATTTGGGTCTCAGCTGAGTCCCTGCCTTGACTCTGCCCTCTTGAGTCTGCCTCTGGTTCCACTGACTCCCTCTACTCTGGCAGATGGATATCAGCCCTGTGTTACAGACTTAGATTATTGCAGGAGGACCAGCAAGTGACTTGCTAAGGATTAGATAGCCACTTTCAGAGTTCAGAGATCCCTGAGGTGCATTTCTATCTCCCAGCACGATGGCTGGCATATATTAGGCACATAATTAATGTTTGTTTATATTATCATCAGCACATCAAATCCAGGCCTCTCACCATTAGCCAAGCTTTGGCTACTTCAGCTTTTAATTATCTCTCCAAAATTCCTTTTCCTCTGCCTAGCAAGAAGTTGCCCCTGAGTAGCAGTCATCTTAACTCACATTTATAATGTTTTCCAAAGTTTAAAAAGCACTTACCTCTCAATAGCTTTATTAGGTAGGTTATATGAATATGATTACTATCAATCTCATTTTGTACGTGAAGAAAATTGAAACCAAGAAAGATAAAACAATTGACCCAGAAACAATTGTGATATCTGAGTCAAGACTGGGACCCAAATGTCTAGATGCCAAATCCAGGGCACTAACAATTTACCAAGCTACCCCTAAGTGGTACATGGCTAACTTGTTCTTACAAATATTTGGGATGTTACTGGAATTCTACCTTTTTTTAAGGGAGTGGAGGAAAACTGAAAATGTATAGAAATCTTAAGATTTTTGATAGAAACTCACTGGTACTTTTGCTTATCTGAATCTATCAATTCTCACGAGAAAAGCTAGCAGTTTTCATTAAGTTAACTTGCATCAGTGAATGGAAGTATGGTAATTATTATGCAATTTTGGAAACTAATTGAGTAGGAAAATCAACTCTAATTGCTTCCTTGGGGAAAAACGGTCCTCACTGCAGAGCTATGAACTTTAGCAGTCAAGGTCATAAAGAAAATGACCTTTGTTCACTCCCCAAAGGTGTTTTACACTTTTTTTTTTTTTTGCATTACTTCTAGTACCTGGTCAGATACAATCCCTGCTTATGCTTGCAGAAGCTACTTGCCTTCTGAAATGCCTTTACTCATGACTTCAAGATCTATTGAATTCCCCCACTCCTCAAAATCCATCCTCAATGGCACCTTTCTCAGGAAGTTTTTGCTGATTTCCCCTTATTTATGATGGGAATTCAACAGATCTTTTGACATTTCATGGATACCAGTGCGAAATTTGAATGATCTATTTACTATTCTTCCTCTGTCTATTTAACATATCCACAATCTTTCCTAATCCTTTCTAAGATATCAAGGCAATATGCCAATAGGCCCACTAGGTACTTCTTCAGTGTCCTTTGAGTCACCAAAAATCTTTGATATTATGTTATTCACTATCACCAAAGGAACCTTAATAAATATGTATTGAATTGTTAAGATAGGATAAAATCAAATATGATTAAAGTTCAATTATTAAATAGAAAAAATTGTTTCTTGATTATCACTAAATAAGCTAGAAGTTCCACACTATCATTTGTTCAATTGGTGCACAAATTATGTTTATAGAACATTAATATTAATTAACATCAACATATTACTATATAATAGTATATATTACATATATTACTATATAATATTTTACATATATTTTGTAATTTTAAATAATATACTAAAATGTCTTCTATTTGGGCATATGCATTTAAGTACAAACAATTATGAGTACATATTAAGTTTATTCTACTATTGCTAGTATGTACAAATGGACTACATCAACCAACTCAGCCTTATTCTTTAAGGTATCCTTACAGACCTAAAATATGTGAGGCACTAGGATTTCAAGGACCAAAGAAAACATGTACTAATGAAGATATATGCAGAATACATATAAAGAAAATTAGGGAGAAAGAGCACTAGTTCTTGAGAGAATTGGGAAAAGTTTCACATAGATGAGTCTTGAAGTATGTCTTGAAGGAAACTTAGGAAGTCCAAGCAATGAAAATGAAGGCAGGGCACATTGTAGATATGATGATTTTGACAGTACAAAAGCTCAGAGATGGAAGTTTGATTGTTATGTATGAGACGCAATAGGAGTGAATAACTTAGTTGAACTAGAGAGCTTGTGAAAATAACAAGGAAGGAAAGGTAAGTTGAAGTCACAGCTTCAAATAATAATAGCTAACAACAGTTGGCATTTATACAGTTTTTAAGTTTGTAAAGCATTTTACAATATTAGTTCATTTGACTTTTTTTATTAAAGCTTTTTATTTGTATAACATATGTATGGGCAGTTCCCCAGCATTGATCTTTAC
This sequence comes from Myrmecobius fasciatus, assembly GCA_023553655.1. Taxonomy (NCBI): domain Eukaryota; kingdom Metazoa; phylum Chordata; class Mammalia; order Dasyuromorphia; family Myrmecobiidae; genus Myrmecobius; species Myrmecobius fasciatus. The sequence continues at coordinate 215,348 of JAJPUD010004003.1, forward strand.
AAAGCTTTCCATTACAAATTTTACCCCCAGTCCTCTCCCCTCCCCTAAATGGCAGGAAGTCCACTACATGTTAATAATGTAATAATAGTTGACAAGTTGTGCAAGAAAAATTCTATCTACAAGAAAAAAAAAGAAAATCAGAGAAAGGAAACACAATGCAAGCAAACCTCAAAAGAGAGCATGAAAATGTTATGTTGTGGTCCATATTTCATTTCCCTCTCTCTGGGTGTATATGGTCTTCTTCAGTGAACAATTGGAACTGGTTTGAGACAATTCTTTGTTGCAGAGAGCCATGTCCATCAGAATTGATCATCATGTAATACTGTTGTTGCTGTGTATGATGATCTCCTGGTTCTGCTCGTTTCACTCAGCATCAGTTCATGCAAGTCTCTCCAGGCCTCTCTGAAATCGTCCTGCTGGTTGTTTCTTACAGAGCAATAATATTCCATAACATTCATATACCACAATTTATTAAGACACTCTCCAATTGATGGGCATCCCTTCAGTTTCCAGTTTCTAGCCACTACAAAAAGGGCTGCCACAAACATTCTTGCACATGTGGGTCCCTTTCCCTTCTCTAAGATCTCTTTGGGATATAGGCCCAATAGAAACACTGCTGGGTCAAAGGG
>JAJPUD010004004.1:0-58958 GCA_023553655.1 Myrmecobius fasciatus
CAAAAGGTCAAGGATTTCAAGGGGATTAATGAAAAAAAAGGCAGATGAAGGTGGCCTTGCTGTACCAGATCTAAAACTATATTATAAAGCAGCAATCATCAAAACCGTTTGATACTGGCTAAGAAATAGAGCAGTCGATCAGTGGCATAGGATAGGTTATCAGGACAACTTAGGCATTAACCTTAACAATCTAGTGTTTGATAAACCCAAAGACTCCAGCTTTTGGGATAAATACTCTCTATTTGGCAAAAACTGCTGGGAAAATTGGAAAGTAGTGTGGAAGAAATTAGGGCTTGACCCATACCTAACACCACGTACCAAGATAAGATCTAAATGGGTTCATGATCTAGATATAAAGAGGGACTTTGTAAGCAAGTTAGAGGAACGTAATATAGTTTATCTCTCAGACCTATGGAGGTGGAATAAATTTATGTCCAAAGAAGACCTGGAACTCCTAATTGAACACCAGATGGATAATTTTGATTATATTAAGTTAAAAAGTTTCTGTACAAACAAAACAAATGCCGACAAGATTAGGAGGGAAGCATCAAATTGGGAAATCATCTTTACATTTGATGGTTCTGATAAAGGCCTCATTTCTAAAATATATAGAGAATTGTCTCATATATATAAGAATAAGAATTCACGCCACTCTTCAATAGATAAGTATTCAAGGGATATGAACAGACAATTTTTAGATGATGAAATTAAAACCATCTCTAGCCATATGAAAAGTTGCTCCAAATCACTATTGATCAGTGAAATGCAAATTAAGACAACTCTGAGGTACCACTACACAACTGTCAGATTGGCTAAAATGACAGGAAAAGATAACGATGAATGTTGGAGGGGATGTGGGAAAACTGGGACACTAATACATTGTTGGTGGAACTGTGAACGGATCCAACCATTCTGGAGAGCAATTTGAAGCTATGCTCAAAAAGTTGTCAAACTGTGCATACCCTTTGACCCAGCAGTGTTTCTACTGGGCCTATATCCCAAAGAGATCTTAGAGGAGGGAAAGGGCCCCACATGTGCAAGAATGTTTGTGGCAGCCCTTTTTGTAGTGGCTAGAAACTGGAAACTGAAGGGATGCCCATCAATTGGAGAATGGCTGAATAAATTATGGTATATGAAGGTTATGGAATATTATTGCTCTGTAAGAAACGACCAGCAGGACGATTTCAGAGAGGCCTGGGGAGACTTGCATGAACTGATGCTGAGTGAAACGAGCAGAACCAGGAGATCATCATACACAGCAACAACAGTATTGCATGATGATCAATTCTGATGGATATGGCTCTCTGCAACAAAGAATTGTCTCAAACCAGTTCCAATTGTTCACTGAAGAAAACCATATACACCCAGAGAGAGGGATATGAAATATGGACCACAACGTAACATTTTCATGATCTCTATTGACGTTTGCTTGCATTGTGTTGCCTTTCTCTGATTCTTTTTTTTTTCTTGTAGATAGGATTTTTCTTGCATAACTTCTCAAGCATTTCAACATTATTAACATGTAGTGAACTTCCTGCCATCTAGGGGAAGGGAGGGGACTGGGGGTAAAATTTGTAATGGAAAGCTTGGTAAAGATCAATGCTGGGGAACTACCCATACATATGTTATACAAATAAAAAGCTTTAATAAAAAAAATTAAGACTTGGTAAGGAGATTGAAAATGGAATAAGTCACATAAAGCAAAGTACATAATCAAGTCAATGTAGTTTAATGAGGAAGAAATGAAAAGAAAGCAGCATAAATTGTGTCTGAAGAAAATTATTCTCACAACTGCGTGTAGACTGAATAGCAGAAGAGATGAGAGGTAACAAAATAGGGATTTCACTTAGGGACCTGTTGGAATAGTCTAGAACAGGGCTTCTTAAAATGTTTTCCACTCACATCACCTTTTCACCAGAGGAATTTTTATATGACCCATCTCTAATCTGACCTTAGGTGCTTCTTGCAGCATTCAAGCATGAACAATGCTAAAGCTGAAGTGAAGTCACATGATACAACAGAGACAAGCACTGCCAGAAACACTTTGGATTCCATAAGCATTTAATTTTGATTTAAATTTTGCTCACTGCAACCAGAACCCTGTTATTCTTTTTTTTATTAAAGCTTTTTATTTGTATAACATATGTATGGGTAGTTCCCCAGCACTGATCTTTACAAAGCTTTCCATTACAAATTTTACCCCCAGTTCCCTTCCCTCCCCTAGATGGCAGGAAGTCCACTACATGTTAATAATGTTGAAATACTTGACAAGTTATGCAAGAAAAATCCTATCTACAAGAAAAAAAAGCATCAGAGAAAGGCAATGCAATGGAAGTAAACCTCAATAGAGAGCATGAAAATGTTATGTTGTGGTCCATATTTCATATCCCTTTCTCTGGGTGTATATGGTTTTCTTCAGTGAACAATTGGAACTGGTTTGAGACAATTCTTTGCTGCAGAGAGCCATGTCCATCAGAATTGATCATCATGTAACACTGTTGTTGCTGTGTATGATGATCTCCTGGTTCTGCTCATTTCACTCAGCATCAGTTCATGCAAGTCTCTCCAGGTCTCTCTGAAGTCGTCCTGCTGGTCGAGAAACCTGTTATTCTTGCCCAGTTTTTCACAACCTCCATATTTAGATATATAATCATTCAAAGTTATTTTTTTCTTTAACCTGCTATTGCTACTGCATGAATTGTTTTCATTCATCTCATTTCATCTGCTTTGAGTCAGGCAGTCCAATCCAAATGCCACCTCAGACACTTACTATGTGATCCTGATCAACTCAAATTGTTTGCCTCACTTTCCTCATCTATTAAATGAGCTAGAGGGAAAAATAGAAAATTACTCCAGTATTTTTGCCAAGAAAATACCAAAAGGGGTCATGAAGAGTTTGATACAACTGAAACAATTGAACAATAATGTCTTTATCCTGTAAATATTGTTTTGTCATTATATTTATACAGTTCCATTGTACACTTTAGAAAGTGAACTCTTAGGGGCAGCTAGGTGGCGCAGTGGATAGAGCACCAGCCCTGAAGTCAGGAGGACCTGAGTTCAAATCTGGTCTCAGACGCGTAACAGCTGTGTGACCCTGGGCAAGTCACTTCACCCCAATTGCCTCAGCAAAAAAAAAAAAAAAAAAAAAAAGTGAACTCTTGGTTAGAAACTGGAAATTGAATGGATGCCCATCAATTGGAGAATGGCTGAATAAATTATGGTATATGAATGTTATGGAATATTATTGTTCTATAAGAAATGACCAACAGGATGATTGCAAAGAGGCCTGGAGAGACTTGCATGAACTGATGCTGAGCGAAATGGGCAGAACCAGGAGATCATTATACATGGCAACAACATTACTATATGATGATCAATTCTGATGGACATGGCTCTCTTCAACAATGAAATGTTTCAAACCAGTTCCAATTGTTCAGTGAAGAAGAAAGCCATCTACACCCAGGGAGAGGGATATTAAATGTGGAGCACAACATAACATTTTCATGCTCTCTATTGATGTTTGCTTGCATTATGTTTCCCTTCTCAAATTTTTTTTCTTGTAGATCTGACTTTTGAAGCATAGCAAGATAACTGTAAAAATATGTATACATATATTCAATTTGTCAAGTATTTTAACGTAATTAACATGTAGTAGACTTCCTGCCATCTAAGGGAGTGGTGGGAACTAGGGGGTAAAAATGTGTAACGGAAAGCTTTGTAAGGGTCAATATTGAAAAATTACCCATACATATGTTTGGCAAATGAAAAAGCTTTAATAAAAAAAAGAAAGTGAACTCCTTAGTACTTTATGTATGCTACATTTATTATTAGTGCAATTCTCCATTACTTTCTGTTGGATTTAATTTAAATATTGTAGAATGATGATTCTATATATTATTGAAGAATGATTATGATTTAAATAATGTTTTCCCACAAGTTTTCTGAAAATATTATTCAAATTAATTGTAACTGATTCTGTTGAATTGTCTGAATACACTATTATGTCACATGGCAGAAATGCTAATTTTGTTTCTTTGTTTCTTCTTCCTCAATTTCTTTTGTTTGTCTTATTCCTATAACTATCGTTATTAGCCAGCAAAAATTAATTTTACATTCAAGGGTTGTGATAAGGGCTTCATTTCTTTTTTCCTTTTTTTTAAATAGATTTTTTTTCCAAAATGCATGCAAAGATGCTTTTCAACATTTACCCTTGTGGGACCTTGTGTTCCAAATTTTTCCTATCTCCCTTTTCCCTATCCCCTCCACTAGACAGCAAGTAATCCAATATATGTTAAACATGTACAAATCTTCTATTCAGCGAGCACAAAAAAATTAGATCAAAAAGGAAAAAGAAATGAAAAAGAAAACAAAAAGCAAGGAAATAACAACAAAAAGGTGAAAATGCTATGTGATCCACACTCAGTCCCCACAGTCCTCTCTCTGGGTGGAGATGGCTCTTTCTATCACAAATCTATTGAAATTGGCCTGAATCACCTCGCTGCCAAAAAGAGCCACAAATATTAGAATTGATCATCACATAATCTTCTTGTTGCTGTGTACAATATTATCTTGGTTCTACTCATTCACTTATCATCAGTTCATGTAAGTTGCTCTAGGTCTCTCTAAAATCATCCTGCTGCTCATTTCTTATAGAACAATAATATTCCATAACATTAATATACCATAATTTATTCAGCCATTCTCCAACTTATGGGCATCTACTCAGTTCCCAGTTCCTTGCCACTACAAAAAGGGCTGCAACAAACATTTTGCACATGTGGGTCCTTTTTAATCTCTTTGAGATACAGGTCCAGTAGAGACACTGCTAAGTCAAAGATTATGCACAGTTTTACAGCCTTTTGGGCATAGTTCCAAATTGCTCTCCCAGAATGATTGGATCAGTTTATAATTCCATCAACAATGTATTAGTGTCCCACTTTTCCCAAATCCCCTCCAACATTTACCGTTATCTTTTCCTGTCATCTTAGCAAATCTAAGATATATGTAGTGGTACCTTGGAATTTTCTTAATTTGCATTTCTCTGATACATAGTGATTTAGAGCATTTTTTATATGACTAGAAATGGTTTTAATTTCTTCATCTGAAAATTGTCAGCTCATATCTTTTGACCATTGATCAATAGGAGAATGTCTTGTATTGTAAATTTGAGTCAATAATCTATATATTTTAGAAATGAGGCAACCTGGGCAGCATACCCAGCTCCATGCCAGGAAACTGAATTGTTTCCATTTGAATTGTCTTAAGAAGCTTCTGAATATCACCTGGCAGAATAGATCCTTTCTTGAATTAAACTACCAAGCATTCCAATCTACTGCAGAGAGCACAACTTGGTTGGGGTTGTCCCATTGTTTGAATGCTAAATGCATGCTTGTCCAAAAAGATTATTTTATGAAGAACTCACATAGGGAAAGCACTCACATAATGATCAGAAAAAGTGATACAAGGACACTCTCAAGGGTTCTCTTAAGAACTTTAGAACTGATTGCATGGCATGGGAAATACTAGAAAAGAACAGCCCAGAATCCTTACCAGAAAAGGTGATGTTCTCTATTAGCAAAGCAAAATTGCATTTGCTCAGAAGAAATACAAGATGCACCAAGTTAGAGAAGCCGCCCCAAATGTTCATAGAGACTATTTGTTTCTGACCCATGGCAGAGCATTCTGAGCTTGTATTGGTCTGATTAGCAACAAGCTGACACACTGTAACTTGATTCTAATATAGGGATATCATTTAGTCCTCTTCAAGAATGAACAATTGTATTACAATATTGTAATATTCATGAACAATAGTTATTAAAACAGTAGAAGAATAGTTTTGCTTTATATATTTTTTCAAATTTCTTTAATGTCTAGATTAATGGAAGGCAGCTGGATTCTTGAATAAACTTCTGCATTCAATCTGTTACAATGTGTTATTTTGGTTGAACTATGTGAAAAAAAATCTGGCTTCATGTAGTTGGAAAGGGGAGGAATAATTTATTAGTTAAATAGCATTTTAGCATTATTATGGAGACAGTTTTGACTTTGTAGACTTCCTAAAAGGGTCTTGGCCCTCCAGGAATCTTTAGACAACATTATGAGGAAAATAGCATTAACCTATTTTCAGTTTCTAGAGTTTTTTACTTAAGGTTTGATAGGTACTTTCTGAATAAGATATACACAAGATTCTAGTTCTGGTTTATGTTGTATTAGATGATTTCTTATTACCCTTTAAAATCTGTGATTCTGGGAAATGTTAATAGATTAGTATATCGACCATTATTCACAGCTCTTTGAATGATTTAATTCTCAGGCTTCCAGAAAAGTTTTATATTGGACAATAAGTTAAATTCTTAGAATCTTAGTTTATATGAAAAAGAATGAAGTTGGAGTAGTAACATCAAAGGGCCCTTCCAGTTCTAAAATGAAAATTATTACTGGGCCTCCAGCAGCAACAAACAAAACATTTGGATTCTCCAGTGACCAGATATAATTAAGCTCCTATCTTACCTCCCATCCTCATTATACTCCCTTATTCCAAACCATTGTTCTAGACTAGAGAACATGCTTGGCTTGTTATAGAAGCATATATTAGAGCTATAAAAATGCTAATCTACTGAATAGTTTTGTGTGAGTGTACTCCCTCTCCCCCCCCACTCAAAGTAGAATGTTTGAACATCATATTATCAAGAAAGCATTTGCCTACTAAATTTTTATGGCCACAGCAATTAATAAAAATTGAGTAGCCCTACCTCTCTTCCCAACTTGAGTCCACTCTCTTTCTTGGTAAGTGTCCATTTAATGAGGAATCTCAACCATTGTCACTTCCACCTCAGTTCAACTTATTCTAGACTTCCACTTTCCTTTAGTAGTCTTGCTCCTGGGGAGGATACCCTACCTCCATCCTTCCCTGCTCTGCTTTGTGTTTCAACTTCCTTTATTAAAATATAAGCTTGTTGAGGGAGGGACTGCCCTACTTGCTAGCATCTGCAAGCTCAGCACTAAGTACAGGGATTGGTACATACTAAATATTTTATAAATGCTCTCTCTATATATTTCTAGTTACCCTACTAACCTTTTTTTAAAGTAATGTATAAAGCCAGAGAGAGAGACCTCCTTGGAAACTCAGGAACCAGATGAAATACATTTAAGCAATTTTGAAATTGAACAGCTTGAGGATGTAGTTTTTTTTTTTTTCTGGAATATTTGAAAAGGAGGAAAAAATGGTTATCTTGCCAGCAAATAATTTGGCTGGCCACATTTTTGTTGCTTGCCCTTAGGCAGATTGGATTGTTTATAAATTGTGCGCCAGATCCAGGTAAGCATCCAGGGCTCAGGAAGGGCATCACTGAATTATAAGAGATCATGGGAAGTTTCCCTGATGTTGCTATATTTTTGCAAGTCTTTCCAGGTGTGCAGGTGTGCAAGAAGGAAACAAGGGAAGCATCATGCTCTGTCTGCATTTTCCTCCCCAAGGCATCTTTTGCTCTGTGGTCAAACTTGGTAATTCCCTTAGTGGTAGGAAGTCTAGGAAGTTAGGATTTGATAAGGTTAAATTCTGTGTTAATAAGGTTATTCCGAAAAAGTCTATCCACATTTGTTCTGAGATCCTTTCCCATTCTTCTAAGGAAGTGTTTGAAAACCCTGAATGCAACATGACACTCTAAAAACCACCACTCATTTCTCCTATTATTCCACCAAGCACTCTAAGGTTTGGTAATGCAAATCTAAGATTTCATGTCATGCATTCTCTTAGTATTTTTCTTCCCTTCTTAAAATTCCATTTCTAACCTGTAACTCTACCACCATGATCTAAAATAAAGTAATTATGTTATCATCCTATAGGTAGACCATCCACAATATTATGGCTTAGAGTGTTTAATTCATGAAGTCATTTGACAACAGAGACAGAGCCAAGGAGCAAAGAGAAGTTACATTTGCTGTTCAAGTACTTCTTAGTTTCACATGTATAAGAAACATGGAGAATCTAAAAGTGCTGGAACAAAATAAAAGATCCAAAACCATTAATTGGCCTAATGATGAGAGTTGCATGATCCACTTGTATCATTTTACATTCAAGAGAAGGTGAGGACTTATTCAAGCATTTTGGATAAATTCCCTATAGTGAACTTTTAGAAGGATATAGAAAAAATCCCATAGGATGGGCAGACATGGATGCCTCACAATGAAGAAGATAATCACTGATGAAATCAGAAATCCACTTAAGTATTTCAGAACCTCACAGCAAAGTAGTGAGGTTAAGTACTTCAAGTTTTTTTTTGGTGAGGCAATTGGGGTTAAGTGACTTGCCCAGGGTCACACAGCTGTTACGTGTCTGAGACCAGATTTGAACTCAGGTCTTCCTGACTTCAGGGCTGGTGCTCTATCCACTGCGCCACCTAGCTGCCCCGTATTATTTTTCTCATTTTACAGATGAAGAAACTAAGGTTAATTGATCTTACATGACTTACCTATGATTATAAAGTTATTAAGTATCAGAGACAGGATTTATATTCATTTGGTCTAGTGCCACAGCATGTATCTTCATTCCAATGAGAAACACACAATCTCAGTGGCAAGAGACTTTAAAGGTCATCAAGCCCCACTGTACTTACAACATGCTTAAAATGTTCTTTTCAATTTCAACTTTTTAGAACTCAACTCAGATACTACATATACTTTGCTTGATTGCTCCAAATTCTTCATATTCTGCCTTTAAAATTGTCTTATAATTGCTTATCTATGCATATTTTGTAATAACCTATAAATAACTTGAGTCTGGGACTATTTCATTTGTTTTAAAATTTGTATTTCCAACCTCTAGTATAATGTCTTATACATATTAGCTGCTTTATCAGTGCTCACTGAGTTAAGTATGAATGCCCTCTATATCATTCTGGACAACTTAACCACCCAGACTCCAGTCTTAAAAACTCAATAATTTGTGATTTAAAACCAATGTAATTTTTGGATTCCACTAATTCTTTCAAACGTTTTTTCCTCCATTAAAATGAACAAAAACATTTCTCTATATACTCACTGGTTCTAATTCTGTTATGTGACATCAGGTAGAAAAAAAATCGTGTATTTCTTCTAAGTAATAATCCTCCAAATATTTGAGGAATGTGTTCATCTTTCTCCTGTATCCCTTCTTCTCAAAGCTAAACATGCACAATGATGATCATATGATATGGTTTCTATTCCTATTCATCATTCTGATTATCCTTCATTTTTGTACATGGTCTAGTAGCTTGTCATATGCTTCCTAAAATGTGTACTCAGGATTGTCCCCAGCATTCTTTGTTGTTGTTGTTCAATCATTTCAGTTGTCCCTACTTTTTCATGATCTCATATTGCTATTTGCTTGACAAATGTACTGGAGGGATTTGTCACTTCCTTCTCCAGCTCATTTTACAGATGAAAATCTAAGACAAGCAGGGTTAAATGGCTTGCCCAGGGTTAAATAACTAGTAATACACAACTATTTGAATTTATAAAGAAGCATCTTCTAAATGCCAAACCTAGTGCTGTATCCATTGTGCCACTTAGCTATTTTTAATAGTCAAAGTTGATATTAATGTTTTTACTATTGTGCCAATGCATTGGTTCAAAAGGAAATCAGTTTTTGCACAGTGCTAATGTCTCACAAATATTATTCCTCAGTAGACTTCCATGACCAGGATGATTAAATGAAAGGTGAAATAGATTAATTATTTTTACTGTGATAGAGTGGTAGAGCTAATATAAATGTAGAAATTCAAATCCCTCCTTTTACATGTCAACATAGCATATATTGAATGTTAGAAGGAGATTCTGAGGAGTTTGTAGTTGATAAAGTGGATAAGTATTGGATCTGATCTCAGGAAGACATGAGTTCATATTTGGATGTAAACTTGGGCAAGTTGCTTAGTTTCTATTTGCCTTTATTTCTTCAACTGTAAAATGGATATAATATTAACATCTATTTCCTGGGTTTGTTGTGGATTCAACTGTGATAATATTTGTAAAGAACTATGCAAATCTTCAAGTACTATGCAAGTATAATAGATGATAAACTTAGAGATTTTGTATTCCAATTCTTCATTTTATAAATTATCATATAAAAGATTTAAGTCTAGAAGGTACCATAGAGGTCATTTAGTTTGAGCTGGCCCCTGAGGAGTTTGTATTTGGTAAAGTGGATAATAAGTATTGCAACTGATGTTAGGAAGACACGAGTTCATATTTGGATGTAAACTTGGGCAAGTTGCTTAGTTTCTATTTGCCTTTATTTTTTCAACTGTAAAATGGATATAATATTAACATCTATTTCCTGGGATTGTTATTGGTTCAACTGTGATAATATTTGTAAAGAACTATGCAAATCTTCAACTACTATGCAAGTATAATAGATAATAAACTTAGAGATTTTGTATTCCAGTTCTTCATTTTATGAATTATCATATAAAAGATTTAAGTCTAGAAGGTACCATAGAGATCATTTAGTTTGAGCTGCCCCCCTAATATTAGAGAAGTTTATAGACATATGATTCCTCTAAGGTCATATAAGTGGTATAAAATTGTGATTTTATACTCAGGATTTCTGATTCAAAATTCTACTTAATGAACTTACCCAAAGGCATATTTAGTTATTGGCAAAGACTAGTATCATGATTCTCCATCTAGCATTCTTTCTACCTATATAATCATATAGGTTTTTGAAAATTATTTAAATCTTATTATTTGGAAAAACAAGAAGGAGGAGGTGGAGCCAATAGTTTAGTGGTAGTCATCAGGCTGAATTCTCAAAACATTGCCTCCCAAACAACTTTAAAATAGCTCTCCAAATCAAATTCTGGAGCAGCAGAGCCAACAAAAAACCAGGGTAGAGACTTTCCCAGCCAAAGAACACTTAAGAGGTAGGCATGTAAAATCTGTAACAACAGGATGGAGGTCTGGAGAAAGTCTGTCTGGAGCCCATACATATTCCCACATATGTGGTAGCAATAATAGTGGTCACAGCAGAAGCAGCAGCTTTGGACTTCTCAGTCCAGAGATGGTGAAGGGGTTAGACAATTCTTCCAAAAAAAATTATAAAAGGGGACTCTTTGTTGGTGCTGGATATAGCTGATGTTGATTGAAAACTGCACTGTCTCTACACAATTCTGAATCACAGGTCCTCAGAAGAAAGGAGCATTGGTAGTTGGTTGTAAAGGATCAGAGGTCCTGGTCACTGTACCAAAGCAAAGAGGAGTGCTAAATGATAGAGCTACAGGAGACTAAAAAACTTTCCTTGTTAAAGATCACAGCAAAAGCCACAACAGTAGTGATGAAAGCTTTCCCAGAATCACACCAACTTGGAATCATCAAAAACTTTGCAGACCTTCCTACCTTCCACAACATTTAATATAGCTCTGAAAATAGAAGCACAAAAGAAGCCTGAAGTTTAGAACAGTCTTTCCACACCACTAAAAGACCATAGTTCAACTTTAACATAAAGTTCAAAATCAATGAGCTGAAAATGAAGTGTACTTCATGTGTACAACAACAAAAGTAATTTGACCATAAGAAGATACAAACTATAGTGAGAGAGAAGATCAAGATACAATCTCAAACTCAGAATATAACAATGTGAAAAAAAAAAACTACCCAAAAGTGTCAAAGAAAAATGCTTATTGGACCCAAACCCAACAAGAATTCCTAGAGGAATTTAAAAAAAGTGATGAGTAGTAGAGGAAAAATTGGGAAAAATGAGAAGTGCTACAAGAAAATTATGAAAAGACAACTAATAGCTTATCAAATTAAGCATAAAAATACTGAAGAAAATGAAAAATAAACAGAATTGGCCTAATGGTAAAAGAAGCACAACATTTCATTGAAGAAAAGAACTCCTTAAAAAGCAAACTAGATTACATGGGGGGAAGGGAGTACAAAATTTCATTAAAAATTAATTATTAAAAAACTAAAATTGATCTAGTAGAAGTTATCTTCTATCACACTCCTTGTGATATCAAGAAAAAAACAAATTCAAAAGAATGAAAAACATGGAAGAAAATGTGAAATACTTTATTTAAAAACTGACTTAGAAAATTAATTGGGGTTAAATAACTTAGAAATTACTAGATTATCTGAAAGTCATAATCAAGGAAAACTATTTCATTAGGTTATCTCCATGGAATAAAATAGAGATTGGAGGAATCCATTGATTACCTCCCAGGAGAGATTCCAAAATGAAAACTCCCAGAAATATCATAGCATAATACCAAACCCCCCAGGTTGAAGAGTATACACTTCAAGCAGCTAGGAAGCAACAGTTCAAATATCATGGAGTCATAGTCTGAATCACAGGAGATATAGCAAGTGCTACATTAAAGAAATGGAGGGATTAGAATAGAATATCCCAGAAGGTAAAGGAGCTAGAATTACAGTCAAGAATCACCTACGAAGCAAACTTGAATGTAATGACCATTTTGGTCATTAAATGAAATAAAGGACTTTCAATCATTCCTGATTAAATGACCAGATTTGAATAAAAGACTCAAGAGAAGCAAGCATAAAGAGCCAAACATGGAAGAGGAATCATAAGGGACTCAATGGAGTTCAACTTTTTACATTTATAAATGGGAAGATGGCTTATGTAACTCACAAGAATTTCATTATTATTAGCAATTATATTAAAAAGGAGTTTAGATAGAGAGGGGGCATGGGTCTGAATGGGTTACATTAGAATGATGTCCAAAAAATGAATGAGTGAAAAAGAAGGAATTACTGGAAAATGAGGCAAGGGAATGATAGAATGGAGGAATTTTTTTTCATAATGAAGTGTTGCACAAGACAAAGCTTTTACAAGGAAAGGGAAGTTGGTTATAGAAAGCAATGCTTTTACAAAGCTCTCATTGGAATTGGTTCAAAGAAGAAACACACACACACACACACACATACACACACACACACAGATGCACACCATCATTTGTATATATAAAAAAGCAATTTACCCAAGAGGGAAATAGGAGAAGAGGGGAGTAAGAAAAGGAAAAGGGGATGGCAAAGGGGAGGGCAGATCAAGGGCAGTAGTTAGAAGCAAAATAAATTTTTGAGGAGGGAGAGAAGAGAGAGACAGAGATAGATAGAGATTGAAAGAGAAAGACAGAAAGAAAAGAAAGATAGAAAGCTAGATAAATAGAAAGAAAGAAAGAAAGAAAGAAAGAAAGAAAGAAAGAAAGAAAGAAAGGAAGGAAGGAAGGAAGAAAGAAAGAAAGGAAGGAAGGAAGGAAGAAAGAAAGAAAGAAAGAAACAAAGAAACAAAGAAAGAAAAAAGAAAGAAAAAGAAAGAAAGAAACAAAGAAAAAAGAAAGAAGGAAGGAAGGAAGAAAGGAAGGAAAGAAGGAAGGAGGGAGGGAAGGAAGGAAGGAAGGAAGAAAGGAAGGAAAGAAGAAAGGAAGGAAATAAGAAAGGAAGGAAGAGAAAGATTTTGAAAGAGATGAAAGAAAGAGGTGGAGGGAAGGAGAAAAGGAAGGAGGGAGGGAAGGGGGAAACAAAGAAACAGAGATGAAACAAAATAATGGAGATAATGGGAAGGAGGAAAATGTACTCTTTGTAATAATAACTATGAATTTGAAATGGGATGAACTCAACCATAAAAGAGAAGAATGCACTAAGAACCAGAATCTAATAATTTGTTGTTTATAAGAGATACACAGGAAACAGAAAAACACAGTTCAAATAAAGGGCTAGAGCTGAATCTAATATTCTTCAGCTGAAGTAAAAAAGGTGCAAGGAGAAAATGTGATCTCCGACAAAGAAAAGCAAAAACAGATTTAATTAAAAGAGATAACCAAGGAAAATAAATTTTGCTAAAAATCTACCATAAACAATAAAGTGACATCAAAAAATATATCAAATTTCTCTGATAGTCTTCATTTTTCAAATAAACACTGAGTATAGCACTGAATCAAATTTATAAGAATACAAGTAATTTTCCAATTGATAAATGATAAAAATATATATAGTTTTCCAAATAAATCAAAGTTTTCCATAACCATAATAAACTGCTTTAAATCAACATTAATTAGAGAAACTCAAATTAAAAGAACTCACTATTAGACGTGACAAATACTAGAGGTGATGAAGGAAAAACAGGTACACAAATGAATCGTCAGTGGAGTATGGTTCACCTCTTCTAGCAAAATAATTTGGAACTATGCCCAAAAGTCTTTTAAACTGATAATATCCTTTGACCCAATGATACCACTACTAGGTCTGTATCCTGAAAGTACACACGCACACACACACACACACACACACACACACGCACACACACACACACATGCACACACACATTAACTCTGTGGTGACAAAGAATTGGAAATTGAAGCAATGCATCAACTAGGGAATGATTGAAAAATCTGAGGTATATGATTGTGATGGAGTACGATATTGTGCTACAAGAAACAACAAGAGAGGTGGTTTCAGAAAAAAAAATGAAAACATTACAATTTCAATATGAATTGATACAAAGTGAAGAGAGGAAAAATCAGGAAATCATTGTGTACAGTATAGCAATGTTGTAATGAGGATCAACTGTGAAATATTTGACTATTCTGGTTAGCATAATGATACAAAACAATTCTAATGGAATCATGATGAAAAAATGCTGTCTATCTCTAGAGATAGATTGATAAACTCTGAAGCTAAATTGAACTTTAATTTTCTTTTTTGTTCTTTTTGGAAATATGACTAATATAAGATTATGTTTTGCATGATTTCACATGTATAATTGATATATTGCTTGTCTTCTCAATGAGTGTGGGGGTTGGGGAAAGGGAGAGAATTTGATGTTCAAAATTTAAAATGAAAGAAAACAGTTATAAATAAACAAATAATAAATTAGCAAAAACCCCTTTAAAATATACTCTATATAAGAGGACAAAACATTATTTCTAAGTAGAAAATATCAAGGAACTTATATTTGCTATTATTCTGATAAAGATATACTATTGTAGAAAAATTAAGTTTGACAAGTTAGGACATTCTGCACTTTTTTATTTGCCATAAATGGGAAATATGTAGACAATTGGATTATGCTCTTACAACCAGAAACATCATTATTCACCTTGTATTTATTTATTTTCTAAATATCATGTGTTGTGTGTAGGAGGGAATAACCTTACAAAATCAATCCTTTTAAGTGCCATCAAAAAATGCCAAGAAGAATGAGGCACTTACAAACTTATTTCACTGCTTAGAATGAGGCTGCCTTAAATAGATCATGGTCTTTCTAGTTCATGGCAGTTTATAGAAAAGAGTCCTTTGTTTCCCATTATCACAGTTGGATTTTGAGATTTAGATAGATTCCCTCCTTTATAGCTTTATGGCTTTATGGCTTTATGATGAAGGGCATCACCCTTCATCACCTATAGTCAATAATTCATATATCCTACTGATTTCCTCTCAAAGTAGCTTTTAAGATCTATCCCTTAAGATCTATGACTTTTAAGGGCACTTGGTAAAGAAGTTTAATGAATAAGTTTTTTATCTTTTAATGCAATCATATAAAATAAAAGCAAATTCTTATATTGCAAGACTCAAATATCTTTTTTTGTTGTTGTTGCTGTTTTCACTATTCTTGGATTTTTAAGTCGAAATTAATTATTTGAATTCTACTTTCCAAAAGAATTATGGATCTATGGATAAACCTTTTCCAAAACCAGAAATGTTCCTTATGGCTTTCACTCATTGACAATACTTAAGACTGGCAGTTACTGTGAATGATAAAGACGAAACATTCAAAAAATGTGCACATTGAATATATTGTTTTTATATCTGAGTGCCATGAAGAAATTTTGGAAGCAAGAAAGACTAAAAGACAATGTATCTTGTATCAAAAATAAAACTTTTTTTCCTGTATGTTTATAAAGAGACACCTGAATAACACTTTTGTGTTGTCTTCTTGTGAATTATGCCCAAATATTGTTATTTTATGGAGATTCAGTCACTTTCAGGATTTGGTCTTACAGGCTCTCACACATGAAAACTCTTAGAGTACCAGCAGGCATAATATGTCAAATTCTCACCTACTGTGGTTCAATTATATATGACTACATTATCCTTAAATAAATTTGGCTTCAGTTGGGAGCTTTGCATGTGGTCTTTCATTTCTGTGGCATAGCCATTGCTTTACCACACACACACACACACACACAAAAACAACACTCATTTAGAAAGTATTTTATGCCTACTTCCAAGGAAGGTAAGTAAGAAGCTATGTATCAAAGGTAGACCTTGAATTCAGGGCTTCCTGATTCTTAGGCCATCTCTAAATACACTATATTATGTCACATCTGGGATATTCTGAGTATTATTTCTATAAGAGGTTTAATCCTTGCCCTGATTTTCTTCGTTACTTATTAAATATTTCAGTAACCTTTTATTTTGTTCTGAACTAATTCCTCCTTCCTTCCTTTTCTTTTTCTTTTTCTTTTTTTCTTTCTCTTTCTTTTTCTTTCTTTCTTTCTTTCTTTCTTTCTTTCTTTCTTTCTTTCTTTCTTCCTTCCTTCCTTCCTTATTCCCTTTTTTCTTTCTCTTTTCCTTCCTCTCTCCTTCTCTCTCTTTTTCTTTATTTCTACAAAATAGTATTTTGCTATGTTGACTCCACTTTGTGTCTATGAACCTATCTTTAGCTCAATTACTCAGAAGTGACCAGCAATAAATGAAGGATAATTCAGAAGGAAACATGGTATTTATCAAGTACTTTTTGTATATCTGGCATTTTACTAAGCTCCAACATTAACTAAATATATGACCCTAACAAGTCACTTTTAACTTTTCTAAACTTCCCTTTTCTCATCTGTAAGCTAGGAAAGGAGGTGCTTTTATTTATGTCACCTATATAACATTGAAGAGTGTACCTTTTATTGTACAAATGTGTTGATATAATTATCATCAACTTCGTAAAAGTGTCTGATGAAGTTGCTCTCTGAATGTTAAAGAGTTCCAAAAAAGCTATAATTTTTCTCATAGAACTGGCTGTCCATTTTGTAAACATGGAGGTATATTCTCTATGGTCCTTCTTACACTTCTTTCTCAATATGAAGCATTTGGTACCTGGCAAAATATCAATATTGCACCACGAATGTGGTAAAGACATGTAAGAAAGGATGAACTATCTTTTAAGATTCAAGAAGTGCTTTGAGACTCTCACTGCAGCAGAATATCAACCTCATTTAATTCCTTTATGAGACTCTACCATCAGAGAGATTAATTTCAGAAGTGTATGATCAGAGCAACATTTCCACTGATGTATATAACTTTACAGCACTCAAAAATGTGTCAGAAGAAACAAATCGGTCTGACATGTCCAGTCAAGGATTTGTTTTAAGCAAAAACTATAGCTTGTAAGACTCTGTTACATTTTATTTTTTTTAACTGCAAAGAAGGAGCCTTTGTTCACCCATCAGGAAGAACACCTGTGGAATCCTTAAACATTTACAGACTTGTCTTTAAAAGCTCATCGCTACAGTTAAGATTTAATCTATTAAAGTGGTATAAATAATGTAGACATAGCCTTAGGTGCCACTTCTTAACACAGCAGGCAGAAAAATAACTATAATAATAACTTCTCAGCTGAATTTCATAAAGTTCAAATAGATTGCTGTTGAGAAAGATAAGGAGCCTGGTTAATCCAAGAGTTATAGATTTCTGTTATTAAGAATACCCTAAAATGCAAAAATGGCAAATGTGAGAGTTATATCAGAACTAAAAAAATATACATAGAAAAATAAAAGAAAAAGAAAGTGGCTTCCCATTCACTACTTTGCATACATTCACAAAGGAGAAGGGTATGGAAAGGGCTAAATAATTTTGTGGCTTATCGTTTGACCCAGTCTTTCTTTTGAAAAGGCAGTTGAGGGACATTTTCATTTTTTGTCTTGTAATCATGAAATAGTTATTAAAATAATTTAAATGTTCATATATTAGTAATTAAAAACCTTGTATCAAAGTATATGATTCTTTAGAGCATAGGTTCTATTTTTTGTTGTCTCAGAATTCATTATGTTCAGTCCAGTGTAATAACAGTTATCATGACATCATTGACACTTAAACATAAAATGTCTATTTAAAAATAAGTTAAAAACAAGAATAATCATAACATTTCAGTTATTTAATATGAAATAAATGAAATAATTATAAAAATATAGATCATTTATAACCCTGAGCTGTTTTCCATCAATGCACTCAATGTCTAAAGGGTAAGGTCAGCAAATAATTAAATTTAAAAAACACCAACAAATGGCAATTTAGAATTTAGAGCCTTGATACTTTCAATCTCTTCAATGACTTCTCTTTCTGGTCCTCATAAATTTCCTATTTGACAAATTCACTCCTCTCTATTCTCAAATGGACTAATCAGTGACAAACTTTTCAAACTCATAACCATTCTAACCTAGGCTCTGGTCAAGAGTTATAGTATTGTATTAGCAAACAGTTCTGTTAACCAGAGAGTTTTAATGGTCATCAGTTTGATTTTTAAGCAATGTAGACAAGTCATACCAGCTCCTTACTCTATAGAATTCTCCATTGTTCAATAATCTCCAAGTCCCTTATGGAAAAGAAACTGCAAAGTCTATTTCACTCCTTCAGTTTATTCCTCTCAAACAAAAAGTTACGATCAACTAACATCATTGAAGCATTTCATCTCTCCCAAGGTATGGTCAGCACTGGAGGGAAAACTTGAATTGCAGCAGAATTCTGCATTCTTCCAAAGAATTTATTACTAAATTCTCTTGCTTATCAGAAAATGCTTTTCTTTAGCCAATTATCAAAACAATACTTTTTTTCAAATCTTCAAACTTAGATTCTGATGTTTTGCCAACTGACTCTACTTTGTGGTAACTTCTCATTCATTTCCTTCAGAGCTGGGTTTTTCATTACCTCTCCTCCTGGCTTTTTTAACTACTTTTCATATTGCGTATTAGAATCTCCTATGGTCAAAGACTAAATCTACCTTTCAATCAAGTATAAAGTCACTAGCCCTTATTTAATCTTTCCACAATACCACTTTTGATTTATTATTTTGTTAGTTGTAACCTTTAGTACTTAAAACTGTTATAATAAATTGAATTGATAAATCATAATGGTCTATATCCTCTGTCTTTACTTATATTCTCATTTGACCGTTACAAGAATTCTTTGAAATAGGTGCTGTTATTTTTCTGTTTTGTACCATTTTTGGAGAGGGGAAAAGAAATGAAATGTTTGGACAGAAATAACCTGGGGACATAGAGTGTATGATTTTAGAAGAAACTTCCTGTCCTTTAAAATTACCGGAAGAGAAGATCATCTCAACTTTCTTAGTCATATAAATGATGATGCAATCCAAATAAATGTATTCATTTTAGTTCAAGAAACATTTATTAAGTACTTGCTATGTTATTACACTGGACTGAACATAATGAATTCTAAGATAACAAAAAATAGAACCTATACTCTAAAGAAGCATATGCTTTAATACAGGGTTTTTAATAACTGATATGTGAACATTTAAAATATTTTAATAACTATTTCAATATGAATTTTATTTATGATCCCCTATAATTTACATGTATAAAATATTATGCTATGAAAGTCCATAGTCTTCATCAGATCTATACAGGAGTCAATAACACAAAAATGGTTACGTCCCGGCTATATAGGAACTAATCCACATCTACCTAAGTAAGTGTGACAAGAAATAGGATGTGACAGTACAAAGCATAGTGTGCTCTAAGAAGATGTGAGGAAACTAATAAATTTTTCTTGGTAGATGAATTGAGAGCTGTGATGGGGTAAAGACAGGAGGGTAAAAAGGATTTCAACATAAATAAGGAGATAATGTCTATAAGCATGCAAAAAAGGTTGACATGAAATAGGAGGAGTAGAAAAGGTACTTTATGAGAATGTAGAAATTTGTATTCTGCTTTGTTTAGAATGAAAGATTTATGAAGAGAAATAGGGTGAAATTAGATAGGGCTCCAGGCCAGAACCAGATTTAGAAAAGCCTTAAATGGTGTGATAAGGAATAGTTTTTGAGCAGGTGGGTAACATGGCCATATTTTCTATTCCCGAAGTATATGTAATGGGTTATCTGAAAAGATAGAATTCCATCATTGATGATTCACAAATAAAATTTGCATGGTATGATAGAGGATTCAAGTACAAATTAACCTAGGTAGTCTCTAAGATCTGAGACAACTCTGAAGATTATTCTGACACTTGTATGAAAGATACTTTAGAGGGAGAGAGAGGTTGGAGGCAGTGAGACCATTTAGGAAACATTTTATTTTATTTTATTTTATTTGCATAACATATGTGTGGGTAATTCTCAACAATAACCCTTACATAGCTTTCCGTTACAAATTTTTCCCCCAACTCCCCACCCCTCCCCTAGATGGCAGGATATCCACTACATGTTAATTATGTTAAAATATTGGCAAATTGAATACATGTATACATATTTCCAAACTTGTCATTGTTGTGCAAGAAAAATCTTGTCTACACAAACTATATATCAGATAAAGGAAACACAATGTAAGCAAACATCAATCAAGGAGTATGAGAATGTTATGTTGTGGTCCACATTTCACATCCCTCTCTCTGGGTGTATATGGCTTTCTTCAGTGAACAATTGGAGGTGGTTTGAAACATTTCATTGTTGAAGAGAGCCATGTCCATCAGAATTGATCGTCATATAGTACTGTTGTTGCCATGTATAATGATCTCCTGGTTCTGCTCATTTCACTCAGCATCAGTTCATGTAAGTCTCTTTAGGAAACATTTTTTAAGATAGGGAAGAATAATGAGAGGTGGTGGCAGTAGGATTTGAGATGAGGGGACAGATACAAGAGATATCGTGGAAGTAAAATCAGTGGGGTCTGGCAAGTAATTGGATGTAGTAGGCCTGGGTAACTAGTTGGGCTGTCAAAAGAATAGGAAATTCAGGATGAGTTGAATGTAAAGAAGGGAGACTTGAGAGAAATATAAAGTATTGCTTCCACTATGACACTTGCAAGACAGGCAACCAAACAGCCATATTTATTTCTTCCTCAATAGTTCTGCATAATCTAAAGTTTCTAATCATTTTCAAGGAAGGCCATTGGCTCCCAGAGGCCATTACATCTCACCACACTTAAGCAATATGTTGATATCATGTATTATTTATTTAACAGAAGACTACAAAGAAGATTTATCTTAGTAAACAGAACCAGATGATTGAGATGAGAATGTATTATGATTTTTCTGCCTGAAGGTTCAGGCAAGGTATCCAGAACTGTGAATCAAGACTACATTATGCATTTTTAGATTTAGTCAATCATTCATGTAGGGCATTTTTGTTTGAAATTTTGGACACTTCACAATGAAATATAGTGGAATATATCTGCTATATCTACATAAATTATATATACACCTAGCAAACGGGAATATCTATACAAAATGTCATTGCTTTTGCCAAAATGACTTCTGTAAATATGTTCCATAGAAACAGAGTAACTAAAAACAACTCATTCCTCCCAAAGTGAAGAACAGAAATTGATTTCAGGTGTTCTCTTCATTAAATTGTCTGTTGAGCTATATTTAGCTTGAGTATTTCTGAGACTTGCATTAAAAATTAAAAAGTAGCAACAATTCAACTATTTAGGTAGTAATCCATTCCCCAAAAGGGAAAATTAAAGAATAAAAAACATCCCCCCAAAATTTTGGGTCTGGAAATTTCTTTTTCCTTTTTTTTCTTTTTTTTAAATTGTCCTCTTGCAAGGAGTAAGGAAAGGATTAAATGTAAGGAATATTAGCAACCAATGTTTTATTTTCTATTAAAAAGATAAATGATTAATATTAAATATTAATATAATAGCCTAACTAGTTTAGTAACTTTTACAAATAAGCTCAGTGAATAAAATATTTAAAATGTTATATTTATTATTACCTATCAACCCACCTTTCTAGTCTGTCCTCACATACAACCTTAAGTAGAAGTTCTATCATTTAATGAATATATATAATCAGGGAGAACCAAATCACTATATTGAACATTTCTGATAATGCATATATGTTTCTCTCTTTTCAGCCCATCCACTCTCTGCTTAGGAGTGGAAGGTACATTTTATGTGAAGTCTTGTGAAGTCAAGATTGGCCTCTGTTTTTTCAGTGATCATCTTTTTCGCATAATTATTGTGGTCATTATTTAAGTTGTTTGCCCATTTCTGCTAATTTCATTCCAGATCATAACTGTTTCCAACTGTCTGAAACATTTTTATTTATTTTTTGACCCTAAACAAGTCAAAACAATATATAGAAGTTGTAAAGAAGGCAATTGAAGCTTAATGTCAGAGAAAAAATGGCCTAACAAGTAGAATTCTCCAAATATTTTCAATGGAATGCCTTCAGAAATAGTGGACCCTTCCTTTTGGAAGTATTAAATAAGAGGTTTGAAAATGGCAACTTGCATATGCTAGATTAGTGATTTATTTTGAATCAGATTTGAACTAGGTAGACACTAATAGCTCTTTAAATTCTTAAATTCTGTGATTCTGTAAGGTCTCTTACATCTCTACATCTATGACTTCATCATCATATTTATTTACTCTGTCTTGCTTTTTATATGTTTTAAAACAACAGCTTTCTTGGGTTTAAAATCAAATTTGACAGCTTTCCTAGTTACTTAGTATATAGGAGTTAGAAGGATACCCAAATGAAAGTTATGGAAGCCACATTAGGAAAGCTACACTAGCCACAATCAAAGTATGAAGATTAAAAATAAAAAAAAAAAACAAATAAATAAACAAAATCAAGAAAACTTAATATATTTTCCTTATCCTGAGGGAGTTTCCAATCTATTAATAGGAAATGGCATCTACATAAATCAAAATAAAATCTGATAGAATCTGAAAATTCCTAGAATAGAGCAACTTAAGAAACAGACATCTTGAGAAAGAGAAATCACTTCTAGCAGAGAGTTTGAGGAAATGCTTAATGGAGAAGGTAATAACAAGGCTGAACCTTAAAGAAAGATAAGAATTTCAACTAGCAGTTGTGGAGAAAATGCCTTCTACCTATGAAGACTGGCCAGCACAACTTGATAATACAATGAATTGAACACCTGACCTGGACTATGGAAGACCTGGGTTCAAATCTACTCTCAAAACATTATGATCTGTGTGACTCTGGGAAAGCCATACTCTTTGCCTCACTTTCCTTAACTATGAAATGGGAATGATAATAATGATGCCTCCTCACTAGGATTTTGAGGGTCAAATGGAATATTGGTAAAGTGTTTTTAGCACAATGTCTAGCACATAGAAGGCAATTAATAAATAGTTCCCTTCCCCCTCCCTCTTTCCCTCCCTCCTTTTTTTACTCCTTTCTTCCTTCTTTCCCTCCCTCCTGCCTCCCTTCCTCCCTTCTTTCATTCTATTCTTCCTAAAGATAGAGATGGGAAAGATTTAGATAAGAATAGGAAATGACAAGTATTTCAAATGCTTAGAACTTGGAGTCTCTGATGAGGAATAAGGTAAAATTCTGGAAAGGCAAATTAAAGTCAAATTGTGAACATCTTAATTGTTAGGATAAAAGTTTGCATTTTAAATTATAAGAAAGGTTTTTAAGCATGAAAATGCTGCAAATCAATTAGTACATGAAGAAGATGACCTTGATAGTAAGTGAGATATAGAGAAAGGATTAGTTAAAGATAAAACCAGCTTAGTTTACAATAAACCTAATCTGACTTTTCCATATTATACCTAGCACAAACTTTTTATTATGACAGAAACAACTCTTGTCCTTCTATGTTTTTTAATATATGCAAAAGCAATAGTCACGCACAATGCTGAAAGTTGCACCAGTTAGAATGAAGAGCCAAAAATGACAGAAATCGGAGTTAACAAATGTTGACTAGGCTGTGAGGAGACAGACACATTGATATGTCACTATCATTTTCTAAATGACTAAAATCAATGGAATAAAATTTGGAATTATGTAAGAAAATGAACTAAACTATTCATCATCTTTAACTTGGACATTCCACTCCTAAAATATCCATTGATATCTTCAAAGAGATAAAAAAATCATATTTATACTGAAATAAATTTTTTCATAGCAATTTATTGGAAATAAAGTCTCTGCCTATTGATTGGAGAATGGCTAACTAACTGGACCATACAAATGTGAAATGGTATTCTTGTGCTCTATGGACAGATCAATATAAAGAATTAAGAGATTATGACATTTGTCTGAAGTAATATAAATATTAAAGGAAAATGAGCAAAAAAAACCCCTTACACATGGCACTAATGTAAATAAAAAATAATTGAATTCTGCGAAATTATTACTTTTTTAAAGTTTATTTTTACTTTATGGAATAGAACAAACATTTTCATAACATAGTAGAATAAAAAGATGATTGTATACAAAACTACAAATTTACTCTGTATAATAAGCTATTTCTTTCAAACGTACAACAAAATCATCATGTAATTTTTTTTTCATTTTTTTTCTTTTCCTCCCAGCTGTCCTAGTGATGGCTACCATTAGACACAAATAAGTGTGTATGAATATGTGCAAAATATTTTATATATGCTACTATTTATCAGTTCTTTTCTCTTGATACAGATAGCATCTTTTTTCATATGTCCTATATAGTTAATTTGGGTATTTATAATGGATAAAATAACTTATTTGCTAAAAGTCATTCTTAAAACAAACACTATGAAATTATAATAACCAGTATTGTGCCTGAATAAGAAATGACAAAATTAATCTTCCTTCAGTATAGAGGTGAGATTACTGAATGAGTATATGGCGTTAGATGTAGCCACTATTTTGACTTAATTTTTTCTTCCTAAGGGCCGGATAACTTGGGGAGGGATTGGGTTTATAGGAATGACTATGATACAAAAGAAAATTCATCAGTAAAAATTTAAAGTTAAAAAAAGGAAAAATGAATAATGTGCCAAAGCTAGGAAAAGATATTTTTGTAACTTAAGCAAAGTTAGAAAGTAGAGAACAACACCTCTCTGACCTCACCCAATGAAAATCTCAGATGAACATAATTTCAGTTCTTTAAAGAGTGGGTGTGTTACAGCACACAAGATGCTTTGGGGCTTCTCTATAAAACATGCTACTTATCACAAAGTATACTCAGGTGCTCTCCAGCACATTTTTTGGCCATTAAAAATACATGCATTTATTTTTTTTAAGTATTAAAAAACATTCTCTCTTTGCATCTTCACTGTATGCCTCACCATAGGCTGCTGCCTACTTTGTCTTGACCTAGTTTCTTTTTTAAGAAGTGTTATTGCAAAAGTAGTTCCTATTTATTTTGCAAATAATCAAGAATTTAAAAAAAAAAGAAAGGAAAAACAGAGTTAAAATGTTTCTTTATCTTCCTCTTCCCCCAAATAATAGCAAAAATCCTTAAGTTAATACTAAAAAAACCAGTGCATTTTGGTAAGTGCAAAGTGCAGTATGCATTAAATAAGTGATTAATTTTAATGTCATTTGCAGTTGTCTTTAAAACAGCATAATTATAACCTTCAACAAAAGGGAGCCAAGTGAAATTTGAACATTGGTACTTTGATGTTGAATGCAAAGCATTGTGGAAATAATTTAAGAATAAATATTTTTCTGGGTCTCTCAAAGATATGTTTGTGGTCTGGATGCTGATAGACACTGCTGCCTGAAGATGTGTTTGTCAGTAACTTCGGCAAGTTTCTCAGGAAAAGTCTTGGCTAAGGACAATACAATGATTCTAATACTTCAATTATGTTTTTTTTCTCCTTAATGCAACTGATTACCTTTCAGTGCCATGTTTTTCCAAAAAAAATTGCTGAGAATTAAAAGTGATTAATTTAAATATTTAAAGGAAAATAGTCTGCATGTTTTTATTTTGGAGCTTCTGTTTTTACAGGCCTGGAGACTTGATGTTCTCCCCTTCCCCAGAAGACATATCAATCTTTATTTATTTTGGGATATGCAGTACTCTAGACTCAAGACTACTCCCTAAGCCTTAATATTGCAGAAGCAGCACCAACTTGCATTCATTAAGGTAGTTATCTTTTGTGGAAGTTTCCTATATTAATCAAAAGTCCAATTGCTAGTCTTTTCAATAGTCTGTGGGTTTTAATCTAAAGCAATGATTCTGGAGATAATCTCTGTAATATGAGGGCATCCACTGTCGTTATCAAGCAGAGCAATTTGAAAAAGAAATATTTTAGAAATGCTAATATAACCCATGATCATGTTAAAATTTCAACGTTCTTTGGGGAAGTCTAAAATGTATAGGATTGTTATGGGTTGGGTCTTAGTTTACACACATGCCCCAAGTGAAAAAGAATGTGGGGCTATTGCTAATGTCAATGAATGGACTACCTTTGGATTGCATCATAAAGATATTGAAGGATTCTGCACTGTACCACTCTGGGAAATTTTTTTCTAGATTCATTTCTAGAATGAGAACTCATTCTGAGTACAAGCAGTGATAGTGTTTGTAGGCTGTACCCTAATACTGAGTAGAAAGAAAATGAAGGAGAGATAAAAGTCATCATACAGACTTGCTTCCTCTTAGAGGTTTCAACAAAGTTCCTGAGAGACAGGGTCTTGGAAAAAATCTGAATAAAGTTATTACTGATATTGGAATACTAATTCACTGAATCTCTTCTCTGGAATCACTGGAAGAGAGAGACTGGGAGATAGTGACAGGCATAGTTGGTATATCTAGGTCAGCAAGATTTATACATACATAATAGTATACAAATGACTTGATGGAGAAATAGTTTTGATACAGTTTTTTTTTGCAATAATGGTCAAGTATGTGTGCATCTAATACATGATAGAATGCTCATTTATGTGTCTGTCCTTGACCAGTTGAAAATGTATCAAACTGATTTTCCTGCTTCAGTTAGTTCTTTTATACCATTCACAATTTTCATTGCTTCCTTTTGTTGTGGTCTTTAAATTTTATAGTATTTAGAAAATATGGTATTCTAAAGACATATGAAAAAGTTGTGACTCTTAAGTAATGTTAAATCTTGTTTTCTCACCTATTTTTGTTATAATTTAAGTGTAATATGAAAAAAAATGTCAACCAGAAGGCAATTACATACCTACTCATGTATGAATAAGGATGAGAAGATTAAAAGATCTTTCCCCAGTATATAAAATAATGTCAGATTGTGTGAGTTTTCCATTTGATTAAAACCATTTTAGATAAAGATGAAGTAACCTTTGTTTTTAAAATAAAAGTGTATCGGCAACAACAGTACTATATGACGATCAATTCTGATGGACATGGCTCTCTTCAACAATGAAATGTTTCAAACCACCTCCAATTGTTCACTGAACAAAGCCATATACACCGAGAGAGAGGGGTGTGAAATGTGGACCACAACATAACATTCTCATACTCCTTGATTGATGTTTGCTTACATTGTGTTTCCTTTATCTGATATATCGTTTGTGTAGATAAGATTTTTCTTGCACAACAATGATAAGTTTGGAAATATGTATACATATATTCGATTTGCCAATATTTTAACATAATTAACATGTAGTGGATAGATATCCTGCCATCTAGGGGAGGGGTGGGGAGATGGGGGGAAAAATTTGTAACGGAAAGCTATGTAAGGGTTATTGTTGAAGAATTACCCACACATATGTTATGCAAATAAAATTTTAAAAAAAGAAATAAAAAAAAATAATAAAAGTGTATGTGTATATAAATATATACATATATATGCACATACATATACATTTCCTTTTTGTTTTTCCATATATGTATATATATTTACACATATATTTATAGATAAGAAAATATTTAATGAGGAAAAATGAAAATTAGATTGTGACTCAATATGTGTGAGGTTACTTCTTTAACATTAATTATTTCACCAACTTCAGTCAATATGGATAAAATCTTTTTTAATGTAAAATATGATATAACTGTTTTTTCAAAGCTTCGAATTTTGGAAAATAAATATGTAATTGTGAGTGTTAATGGATGAGCTCACCGATGAAATTGAAGCAGAATGGATTAGAAACCAGAATTCAACAGGTTGTTTAGAAGAGATACACACAGAGTTAAAATAAGGAGATGGAGTAACATCTCTTATACTTCAGCTGAAATAAAAAAAAAAAGGCAGGAGGAGCTATCATGATCTCAGAGAAAGAAAAGGAAAAATAGAGCTAACTTAAAAAGATAATGAGGGCAACTACATTTTCACAAAAAAGTACCATAGACAATGAAGCAATATAAGATTTTTTTTACAGAAAGTTTTACAGAAAGACCTCTTTTTTTCAAATATATAGGGAACTGAGTTAAATTTTATAAATAGAAAGCCATTACCCAATTGATAAATTGTCAGGGGATATAAACAGGCAGTTCAGAAGAACACATCAAAGCTATCAAAAATGCTCTAAATCACTCTTGATTAGAGAAATGCAAATTAAAACAACTCTAAGGTACTATACATAAGAAATGACAACTACTTGAGAGGATGAGGAAAAATAGATACAGTAATGAAGTCTTCATGGAATTGTGAACTGGTCCAACCATTCTGGAGAGCAATTTGAAACTATGCCCAAAAGTTTCTCAAACTGTGTGTACTCTGATTCAGCGATATCACTACTAGATCTACACTTTTAAGAAAGCAAAGCAAAGAAAAAGGACCTATAGGCTCAAAATACTTATAGCAACTCTGTATGTAGTATCAAAGAATTGGAAATTGAAGGGATATCCTTCAATTGGAGAGTCGCTGAACAAGTAGTATGCAGTTGTGATGGAACATGATTGTCCTATAAGAAATGCTGAGGGGGAAATGGTTCCAAAAAAAAAAAAAAAAAAAAAAAAACAACCCAATGACAAAAACATGGGAAAACTATTATGAATTAAATGCAGAGTAAAATGAGCAAAACCAGTAGATCATTGTACATAGAAACAGCAATGTTGTGATAATGATCAACTGTAAATAAGAGTTTGTTATTCTGATTGATAAAATGATCCAAGATAATTCAAAAGCAATAATGAAAAAATCCTATCCACTTCCAGAGAAAGAAGTAATGAACTTAGTTCATATTGAAATATAGTTTTCTTGCTATTTTCATTTTTCTTGCTTTTTGTGTACCATGGCAAATATTCAAATATATTGTGGAATTTCACCTGTATACTTCATATCATATTGTTTATCTTTTCATTAGATAGAAAGCTCTGGAAAGGGAAAGGGAAAGAATATGAAAGAAATTTTAAGGGTATATTTCCATACACACAAATACACACACACATATATGTACACATTAACATAAATGTGTATGTATATATGTATGTGCATTATGTGTGTATATACACATATGTATGTGTTCATCTGTATATATGTGTGTGTGTGTTTAAGTATTACATAATAAGGAATAAAGATATATAGATATATATGCATATCTATCTATCTATCTTAATGTATATGTTGTGGATGTATTTTACAATCTTATAAAAATGCTACTATCTTATTTCCTTATTTAGATAGGAAATAAGATAGTAGCATTTTATAAAACTATAAAATACATCCACATATTATGTGTACATGCACTAATACATGCATAGACACTGACACTTTGAGTTGTTCCTATTGATAGAATGATGAATTCTGATCTGTATATCAATAGACTAAGAAACAGTATTTTTCTCTTATCACATTGTAGCATAACACTGCCTCATACATTATCATGTAAATATTAAAAAAAAGAATCCAAAAGATAGAGATAAACATGCTTTTATGAATTGTACCTGATTTAAAATACCTCAAAAGCCTATGGATTATAAAGAAGTTTTGATTTAGAAAAATGTACTTTTCATCAAAAATATATTCAGTTCAATGAAAGAATAAATTTATGATAGCAAATGAATGTGTGTTAAAATCTTATGAGCTCACTGACAAATCTTGTAAAATGTGGTTATATAAAAGAAGGATATATCATATGTTAAGAAATATAGAGGATATAAATATTTGTAGAGTTTGGCATAACTTGTTTTTTTTTCCCTTTTGTCACAATTAATTTGGACACCATGATAAAATAGAGATCCAAAAGGCACTAATGGGATTGGTCATTTTGCCCAGGACTCAGTATTATATCCATTCAATTATCTTTATTTATGTCCATAGATTTACTCACAATGTCCTACAAATAGATGATATTCAATGGAGATGTATTAATTGATTATTAATGCATTACCCATTGATATTTCTCCACTAAAATTCCATACTGACACTTCATCATTACCTGAAGATGTTAATGCATTCTTGAAGATTTTGCTGTGGCATAAAAGGTGAATCCTGTCAAGTTGGAAAGATATCGAAGACAGGTTCAATGATAGAATATCACTTTGAGGGCTAACAATGCAATTGATCATCAAATGATTGCATGGTAGAAGCTGCAACTCTTGAAGGCCATTTACTAAGTTACAGGAGAGTTGGTATCTACCAGTGTGGGACTTACAGGGTGTGGCTTTCAAGTGTCAACATCCAAAAGGGTATGCTTTGCTCTCAAGATGATGTGCTTCTCCCAGGAAGCAAATTTGCTTTCAATGGATACTTTTTTTCTTGCGCTAGTTCTCTGTTATGGTAACTATTGCTCACATTGCTTTCCTAAGCCTCCAAGCACTGTGATGCCCTTCTATTGATTCCTCCCTTCCTCACCACTATCCCTAAGGTTCTCTCAAGGATTATGTGGGGGATTGAGGAAGGGCTCTTTTTCCATATTAGCATGATATTTTCTACATTACTCTACCATTCCACTTTTCTATTATTCCCTCACCCACATTGTCTCAATTGTTTGTGAGCCCGGTAAAAAATTCCCAGTTACGACCCTACCCAAACTTACAGAAATAGAAATTCTCTTAAAAGCAAGTAAATAGATATACTATTATATTTATTTCATACTTATGCTTTCATTTTTGTAGTAGTAGTAGTAGTAGTAGTAGTAGTAGTAGTAGTAGTAGTAGTAGTAGT
Source organism: Myrmecobius fasciatus (assembly GCA_023553655.1). Taxonomy (NCBI): domain Eukaryota; kingdom Metazoa; phylum Chordata; class Mammalia; order Dasyuromorphia; family Myrmecobiidae; genus Myrmecobius; species Myrmecobius fasciatus. Next base: position 31,005 of record JAJPUD010004004.1, read on the forward strand.
AGTAGTAGTAGTAACTAATATTTTATAGTGCCAAGCAGCATGTCAAGTGCCCGACAAATATTATCTCATTTGATCTTTACAACAACCTAGAAGTCAGGTGCTATCATTATCCCCATTCTACAGAGGAGAACCCTGAGATAAATAAAGATTAGTGACTTGCTCAAGATCATATAACTAGTAAGTGTCCAAGACAATATTTGAATTCAGGTCTTTCTAATTCCAGACCTCGTGTTCTATCCACTGCACCACCCTCCAAGGAAAAGCTTTCCCCACCAATATATCTCATCTTATTTCTCACCTGATTGCATTAGCTTTTCCTGACTTATTTCTCCAGTGTGTCATAGCATCAGTTACCTTCTCCCCAACATCTCTCTGCTTTTCATAAGAAACTACTGTGTTTAATTTCATATCAGCCACTGATTTACTATATCATCTTAGACAAGTCACTTCAAGTAATAAATAAGCACTTATTAAGTACCTATTATGTGCAAGTCATCATGTTAAGCCTAGAAGTTCAAAGACAAAAATGAAGTAGTCTATATTAAGAATTCTTAAACTTTTTCCACTTGTGACCCCTTTTAGCCCGAGAAATTTTTATGTAATTCCAAGTATATAAGTATATAAAATAGTTATACAAATCATACTGATCATAAATTTACTGATCATAAATTATATTTTTGAGACCTCTACTTTTAGTGATGAGACCCAATGTGAAGGCCCTACCCACAGTTTAAGAAACTGATGCTAAATACTTAAGAAGACAAAATGCATATAAATAAGCGATTAAAGCTTATTATTATTTAAGGATTAAACAATCCTTTCTAAGTTTAACCTTTGGGAATGCTATATGTTTAAGTATTCAGCAAATATTTCTTTTCTTTTATTGGAAATTTTCAAATATATTTTTCCAATTACATGTAAAAGTAATTTTTAACATTTCTCATTTTGAATTTCAAATTCTCTCCCTTTCTCTTACTTCCCTTCCCTTGCTCTCCCTTTCCTTACTGAGAAAGCAAGCAATTTGATACAGATTATACATGTATTGTCTTACAAAACATATTTCCAAATTAGCCATGTTATGAAAGAAAAATATAAAAAGAAGTTAAAGAAAACTATGCTGTGATTGATCCACATTCAGATTCCATCACTTCTCTCTCTGGATAGGGATAGAATTTTTCATCAGAATTATCCTGGATCATTGTATTGTTAAGAATAGTCAAATCACAAAGTTTCTTATTGAATAATATTGCTGTCACCATGTATAATGTTCTTTTGGTTATTCTTAATATCCTTTCAGCAAAGATTTCTTAAGCATTAACTATATACAAATTACTCTAGATATGCTGAAGTAGTTGATAGCTCCATCAAACGTTGAGTTGTAGGACAATTTTCAACAAGTAGCTTCTCAGAGGTCCTGATTCTCAGGAGATTTGGAGCAGTGTAAAGAAGTATGGATGAGCATAAACAAGCTACCTCCAGATACCTACTCAGAAGAAATCATCCTTAAGAAGAAACAGGTGTGTTGGTTGGTTTTCCTATGCAAGAAAAGTGTTGATTACCTACCAGGTTGTTACCTTATAGGGCTGGGATGTCAGAAATGTTGAGTAAGCACTTAAACCAAGAATAAAAATTCTAATCTGCAGCCCCACCTTCAGATTCTTTTTGGAGGAGAGTGAACTAAGAAAAAAAGATGATTACAAGTTAAAAAAGATCAAGCTATGTATTTTAATAGTTAATTTTATTTTAATGCTTTTGAAGTATAGAGCTAGTTTAGAATTTTTTTTTTCTTTTACTTGTTTTCTTAGGGAGTTTTTTTTGGCTTCCCTGGTCAGTTAACCTGACTCTTGATACACTGAAAATGAGAAGCTTCCTATAATAACCTTTTGGGTCACAGAATTTTAAGTTTTTTTTTTTTTCAAATCAACTTTGAATCCAGTTCTTAGATTAATGTCACATTAGCTTGAATGAGAAATTCATAAAAGCTTTTTGTTATGATTGTTGTCCTTTGTTCTCAAAGAGGAGCAAAATGACATCACTGTGTTAGAGGCAAGTTTTACTGTGTTCAACTATGGCCAATCAGAGCAATATGAAATCAAAGTGCTTTACCACAAATTGGGTACAAATAGTCAATGTGAACATTTGGGGTGGATTTACTAAATTTTTGTATTTTGCATTTTTTGAGCTGCTTCAGTTCTCCTTTGCTTTGAAAGCACTGTACCTTCTCTGAGTTGGGTACACCATGCTGAGCAGTCCTGTAGTAGTATTCCCCATATCTTATAGTTAATTTCAAAGTTCTTAAGAGAGACATTGTGGGTGTCCTTGTATTGTTTTTCCTGACCACCATGTGAGTACTTACCCTGTGTGAGTTCTCCATAAAATAGTTTCTTTGGCAAATGCATGTTTGGCATTGGAACAATGTGACCAGTCCATTAGAGTTATGCTCTCTTCAAAAGATTTTGAATGCGTAGCAGTTTAGTATGAGAAAGGACACTTCCTTCTTTATTCTGCTGACTGAACTTCAGAATCTTCCCAAGACAATTTAAATAAAAGTGATTCAGTTTCCTGATATGACACAGTTTAGGTTTTATAGGCAAAAAATTAGTTCCCCACAATGACTCTGTAGACCTTAAGTTTGGTAAGCAGTCTAATAATACCTTTCCTCTCCCATACTTTTCTTTACATCAGAAATAAATGAAATCCACCTCTTTCATTGAATTTCCATCTTCTTCCCTGAAAGATAATTTTCAATTTATCTAGATAATTGATTCTTGGCTGCAATCTAAATTCCTTTGCCTTTCTGGATATCAGATTGTAAGCCATTCAATCCTTTAAGGTGGAAGCTATTAAATACTGGATAATCCTAATTATGGCTCCTCAATATTTGGATTGTTTCTTCCTGGCTGCTTGCAATATTTATTTTTCCTTGATACGATCATTCTGAAACTTAGTTATGATATTCCTTGGAGTTTTCATTTTGGAGTCTCTTTCAGTAGGTAATCAGTGAATTCTTTCAATGGCTATTTTATTTTATGGTTCTAGGATATCAGGACAGTTTCCCTTGATGATTACCTGAAAGATACTGCTTAGGCTCTTTTTTTTAATCATGGTTTTCAGGAAGTTCAATAATTCTTAGATGTCTCTCCTACATTTATCTTCCAGTCAGTTGTTTTTTTTCCATTAAGGTATTTTACATTTTCTTCTATTTTTTCATTTTTTTTAAATTTTGTTTGTCTAATTCTTGATGTTTCATGGAATCATTCATTTCCATTTGATCAATTCTAATTTTAATGAATTGTTTTCTCCAGCTGGCTTTTTAATCTCTTTTTGTATTTAGCCAATTGAATTTTTAAATGTGCTGTTTTGGTCAATTGATTTTTTTTACATTTCATAAATTCTGTTTTTCAAGGAGTTGTTTTCTTTTTCCATTTTGTCAAATTCATTTGGTAAGGAGTTATATGATTTTTCCTTTTCACTAAATCTATTTTAAGGAGTTTTCTATAAATAATTTCTGTTTGTTTCCTAAACTCTCTTACAAAGTTCTCATTTACTTTTCCCATTTTTGTTCTAATTCATTTTCAAGATCCTTTTTAAATTCTTGCAAGAGAGCCTTGAGAGATGGGGACCAGTTCATATCATCCCATTTGGGCCTTCTTTTGGAGATAATCTGCTTTTAGTGTCCTCAAGGTTTGAAATCTGTTCTTCTCTTTCTTCATAAAAACTATAATCAGAGTTCTTTTTGCTTTTTTGCTCATTTTTTTAAAGATTGAGGTGTGCTTTTAGGGCAAAGGGTAGATTGTCCAGTCTTCCTCTACAGGCCACAGAGGCTGCACTGGGTCAGTGCTGACTGATTTCTGGTACTGGGGGGGTGTGAACAGGTCTCATGACATTCTGGGTTTCAGGGGCTCACTATTTTCCTTTTTTATTTGTGTTGGATATCTAACAGTTAATCTGCTGATGTACTAGATTGCACCCAGGACAGAGTAGCCAACACTACTGTATATACCTCCCTATAGATTCCCCAGTGCGTGGAGTCCACACTGCCCTGAGTCTCTGTACTCCCTGCACTTGGCCTCCCTCAAAGCCTAATTGAAACAGCCCTTTTCTGAAATTCTTTCAAATTATCTTCTGCTGGAAATTTATTACACTTTAAATATTTATGGGTGCTGTCACTCCAAAACCAGTTCAGAGGTTTGTTTGATGTTAATTTGAGGGACATCTGGGAGACCTCAGATAAAGGAGTGTCTCCTCTCCACCATCTTGAGTCCACCCCCCTCACACTTTTCTTTAGATTCATCCCAATACTGAGTTAGCTCTGATAATTCATGTGTCAGCCACATTATCAATGTGTGCATCCTTAAAAAGTATACTACTAAGATTAGTGAACTTATACATAGCACATCAAATGTAATCAATGGTTCCACATATGGATGTTATAGTGCGAGTTGAGGGAGCACCTGTGTTTTCTTGGTGTAAATTATTAAGTAAAAAATAGCACCCCTAAAGGCTTTTTCATATATCACTATATAGCACAAATATCATTCAGATGTTCTTGATGAGAAGATTTGAAGATTACACTATGCTGATTGCATTATGCCCTGGGACATTCTGAAGAGCTTCCAAAATAAGATTCAGTATCTCTTAAAATAGTTTAGAATGACTATCCACATTGGAAAAAACAAGTGGGTGAAGAATATTTATTGTTTAGACTCTGCTATGTAGTAAATGGATGATTTATACAACTCCTGGACATTGAAAATAAGTTAAACAGTTTTGAAAGGAAGGGGGGAAATTACTGCAAAACCTTGGAAAAGATGCAAAGTTCTTTTGACCCCAAGCTTCTTCCTGAGACAAAACCTTTTCTTTTCAATGAAAATAGTCTTCCTTCTAGTGCTGTTGTATGTGTACAAGTGATGAAAGATTACAGCCTCCAAGGATTAAAGTTAGGATTCATCTCACAGGCAAGAGGAGAGTCATTCCAAGAATTTCAGCAGTGCCTTGCCTGGAATATTACAAACAAGGAATTGTGTCAGAACAGTTTAAGAGATATATCAAATAGTTTTCTGGATAGTATTTATGAGTGAGGGATGTGCAATGGACTGCCCAAGTGTCTCCTGATATTCCCTTCATGTCAAAACATGAAGAAAGCTTTTAGCTTGTTGAATATCTCCCATCCTGCCAATCATAAATTACCAGGAGGATGTAGAAAAAATCACACAGTATAGGAAATGTCAGTGCGATGTGGCCTTCATAAGAAGAAATTTTACCCACTTGCTGAGATCACAAATCCAGTGGATTATTAAAATATTACATTTTATGACTAACACATTATATGTTTTAAAAAAATCATTCTGCCTATTGGCATAATGGCAAGATGGGACCCGCCAAAATGCAAAGAATTATTCCATGTTAGAGAACAAGATGTTTATGCAAATATACACATTGCTATAATGATTAAAAATAATTAGCTTAATTTTTAAATTGCTTAATGTTTAATGATGCTTAAAACACTGACCTAAGACTTTAATTTAGCACAGGAAGCCAAAGTAAACTAAGAAAGTAAAAGGAATTTTAGGAAGAGAGCATTTTGATTTTTCTGCTGTATTGACAGCTTTCAAGGTTTGTTTAAATTCAAATAAACAATTAAATGATATCCTGCAATAGAATATAATTAAAGTGATAGTGAATAGACAAGAGTTGGAAATATGTAGTATTTTAAGAGGAGACAAAGAAAATAATTTTTTTTTTGTTCTTGATAAGATAGTTCTCTCTAATATACCCCCAGTGTGTTCCCCTTTGCTTCCCTGCAACAGTAAATCAGTTAAATAGAATTCAGGGCTCAGTTCACATTATCTCTGGTATTCAGATAGATTTTCTCTAAGTGCACGGTCCTATTAAACAAGTAGGAGTGTCAATCTTGAATCAGCTTCTCAGAGGTGAGGAATTGCTACCTCACAGGAGAATGAAGAAAAACCCAGTATGTATCACAGAGACAAGTAATTCAGGCAGATGTGCTGAGAATTTCTCATCTCCCCTTAGTTATGCCATCAGGTTGAATGTAATGAAAAACAGCAGTGTTTTTCTTTTTCTTTCATGGATCTATACTCAGGAGCTGTAACAAAAAAAAAAAACTAATTATTCCAAGTAGCAAAAGTAGTAAAAGCATCTTCATCTGCTTTTGTGCATTCCTGAAGGCTGGCTTTATTTTTGCTGGTCAGATGGACTGTCTTTGGAGAGAATTCTTCTGTTTTGAGTGTATTCTGGCTTTCTGCCTAACCAAGCTTCTTTAATAATACCAAGTTTTCCAACTCCCCACCTCCATGCAGTGGTGGTCCCTCAACCAGATGTAGAAATAAGCTGGAGAATTTCTGCTTGGGTTGTTGCCATTGCTCCTCCATAGATCAAGAAGATTTCTATAGGGAAAGGTGTACACATTGTTCTTCTTGCTTTTTTTTCTTTCTTTTTTCTTAATGTGTATCTTGAAAAGAAGACATGAAATTGGGAATATTTTGAATGTTGATAATATTTAAGAACATGACAGATTTTTGTTATTATGTTCCTTTTTGGTTACTGTGGTTTAGTTGTAGTTTACCTAGGAGGGGCATGAATTAAATGACCTTAAATATTTCTTCGATTTCTATAATTATATAAATTTATAATCTCTAACAGGTTTTTCATATATATGAAATGAGAGTTATAAAGCATAAATATAAAAAGATAAGCATATATCACAAAAGATCCATTAACTATCTAATATACTAAAACTTTTATTTCAAATATTTTTACAATTATATTTTATAGTAGGACTTGTTAGTATAGTGTCTGTTAATTTTTTCATATGTGTTACATTACTATTAAATCTCTATTTTTGAAATTTCCTTAATGCTTTGATGCATTTTAATACAATGGTTCAATTTTTTTAATGCCTCCCCTCTTTCCTTGTTTTGTGGTCTTTTAAATAGTTATTTTTAAATTCAAATTTAATTTAAATAGAATGTCGATATAGTTTGTTTTGTGTTAGCTTCATTTTCAAATATATCCCTTCTACTAAGAGAGTCATTGCTTGAAACAAACAATTTAAAAAATGAAAAGGAAGAAAAGAAGGAAGGAAGGAAGTGAAAATTAGGGTAATTTTTTTAATAAATCAATGATGTATGAAAATGTATGCAATCTTCCACATCTATAGTTTATCACTGGTGCAAAGAAGAGTGAGAAGTATATTGTCTCATCTCTTCTTCAATGCCAGGTCTGTAATTATAATTATATTTGTTCAGTTTAGCTTTATTATTTTTATTGGTTTTTTTTAATTTACTATAATTCATAGGCTCTTAGAGCTGGAAAGAATCTTAGAGGCCATCTAGTCCAAACACCTTATTTTAAAGATAAGGAGAATGAATCTCAGAGGAGTTAATTTACTTGTCCAAAGTTATACAGGTAATAGTGGCACAACCAGAATTTAAACTCAGCTTCTATAACTTCATATTCAACACTCTTTCTACAACACCATCATTGCCTATATTTTTCCTCATTCAGTTTTCTTAACTTTTCATCAATTCATATGACCTATTCAAATAAAAAAAGTATCTATCTTCTTCTGTTTTTCTCTTTGCTGTTCTTACATTAAAAATTTTGACTCCCATTATGTCTAATTTATGGGTATCGGAATTCCAAAGGAGTATTTGATTTGGATTTTTTCCTCATCTTTATATCCTGGAATGGTAGGTGTGGAAGTATACAGAACATGAGTACTTCTTGCTTAAAATTCAGAAGCATCCACATTGTCCAGCTGAGCTGTTATATGGGTCACCAATTCCAGGCTTCATCTTTTTTATTTTTAAGATGATTGAAATATCATGGTAAAGGGTTCAGTTTTTTAAGTAAGCAATATATAAAAATTATATGACAGTAATTCCAGATGGGAGTTTTTTTTTATTTTTAGTCAATATTAAGCCTGCACAAGATGCCAACTTGGCAGGCTTGAAGTCCAAAGTTCTTTAATCAGGTACATAAGACTTCAGAAGCTGAAAAAGTTTTCTAGGCCCCATCCTGTTTCCTACACTAAAGTACACTTTGAGACAAATAAGCTCCCATGTTTATCACATCTTATTTGAACATAGCAAAATAAGATAACAGGGTGATGAAAGATTACTATTGATCCAGTAACTAGAAGACCTAATACTCCTGAATAGTTGACAGAAATTGCTAATACCTGTTCTGATTCTATTTAGTCATGAATGCCATCTCCTCTAAGATTCATATTCATTTATTCTCTATTCACACTGAATCTAAAATTCTTGAGGGCAAAGGCTATTTTTCTTTATATTTTTGTGCTTAGGATAGTTCCTGAAATACAATAGATACGATACTAATTTGTTGGTTTATAGATTTAATGCAATTAATCTACTTTGAGTCCTAAACACTTGAACCAGCTTTAACTTCAAAATATGAGGTATTCAAATTCAAAATAGATTTTGAGACTTTATTGAGTTCAAAGAGTAAAAAACTTCTCATTTTTGATGAGATAATATTTGTCAGATACATTTACATTATTTCCCCTCACTATTCTTAAAACCAAACCAAACTAAACAAACAAAAAGAAAAAAAACCTCAAACAAACAGAAAGAAAAAACCTCAAACAAAACCTGCTGACATTTGCTGTTGTCAGACTAAAAAAATGACTCCAACTTAAAACTTTGATTCAGTGTTTGACTGCTAACTATGTTAAATAAATTAAGTCTCTGGACATTCATTTCATCCTCTATTCAGTGAGACAACTGAACTAAATGACTTGCTGGGTTGGAGATTCTAAAAGATTAATAGATGTAATTTGGACTAACCTGATATAAAGCTAATGAGTTCAGGATGGTTATAGATGAATAGTTTGCAAAAACAAAGAAACAAACAAAATCATATGAACCAAAACTTTGAAATTCAAACTTTTATTAATGTTTGCTATGTTAGTTTTAGTAATAGAATGTATGCTCCTTGAGGGGAAGAGGTGTTTCTTTTTTCTCTTTATATCTCAGAATCCAGCATAGTGCTTGGCACATAATATATTCTTCTTTTATATCAGTACCTTCTTAATAAGATTTTTTTTTGAGAAACTAATTCACCACTTTAGGCTCCTCATCACTTGGTATAGGCTCTAAACACTGGTTGAAGGACGTAGGTCTAGAGAAGACTTGATAGGAAAAAGGAAATATGATAGCTGATCTCAACAGTGGCTGAAAGTTGCAGAGGCAAATTTAGGCTCTCTTGTAAAGAAAATATTATCAATTAAAGTCATCAAAATATAATAGGTTGCTTTACAAGACCCCAATGTTCTTATAATTTAAAATCTTTAAGCAAAGTCTAGACAACCACTTGATGATCATAAAGTAGAGGAAAATATTTATTATCATTATTTTTAAGTTATGAGTTTGACTAGGTGGCCACTAAGGTCTTTATTAGTCCTGAAATTCTGTGATCTTTTCTCCATTTTGATTCTGTTGTTAATTCTCTGGGATAGGTTTTTGAAATGACCCGCTAAAATAAGGAACTTTAGTATTTAGAAATGAGGAGAATTTGTCTTTTTGAGCCAGACAGCTTGTGAAGAATAAACTTATTTCCTAGAGAAAACATTATCCTCACTAAAAGTTTTCTGTCCCAAGGCACATTTTATCCCAAATCTGAATCTCTCTCCCCCACCCTCTTCCCCTTGTTCATGTCAGGTGAAAGGAACCATTACCTTAGTCTCATTTTCTTTCTTCTTTCAAGGTTCAGTTTTACTGCCATTTACCTTAGTACTAAAAGCAGTTGCTTTCATCATTTACAAAAGAATGTATAGTATAGTATAACCTTTCTTATTCATAGATTAGTCTGAATTCTAAGTAGAAACTGGTCAAAGTTCAGCTCCCTGGAAACACAATACTTAATGTTTTTTTGGAGCCTGTAGAAGGCATTGCTTTGAAATTTTCCTAATGCAAATCTCAGTGGTATGCCACATAGAACTTTAGGAAATCAAATGGCTTTTATATTTCACTGAATACAGCAGCATTTTAGGATTATATGTGTTGGCCTCTCAGTTTGGAGTTCCAGGAAGAATTCTTTTCAAATGGGGGGAGAGTGTTTAAAGTGTCCTCACCTAAGGGTGAAGAAGCCCATAAACTGCAAATAGAATTCACAGTCAACATGGTACAAATAAGAGAAGTTGAGAAGCATTTCAGAGTGACTTAGTAATTTAGAAATAATTTTGTAGTGCAAGAATCCTCATACTGAATTAGCAAATACTATGAGTTTCTTATTCTCCTGTTCACTGAGTCTCTCCTTTGTGACATATGACTTGTGTACATTTACAATTATCTATAGCAGTCTGGAAATGCAAATATTTTCTACCCTCAGGACATCACATGTTCATCATAAAGCCCATTATCCAGGGTAATATGATTGTATAAAATAGAAAGTAATTATTTGACTAGTTATTTTAATTGACATTGCAAATTAGAAGTTTGTTTTTTGGGGTTTTTTTGTTTTTTGTTTTTTAAATCTGGTCTGCAAGACCAGATAAAGCTAAAAGGATTTTAGAATGCATTATAGCTCAATTCCCTCCTGTAATAATGATATGAAATCAGCCCTTTTTGATGTTTCTCATTTAGTAATTCCCATTACAAGAACAGGGAATTTCTTGCATACTATGGTTTGGAAAAAGCCCCAAATTCCATATAGTTCCCCAAATGATCTCCCTATTATGATATCTTAAGTTTTGTCATAGAGATTCATCCTTATATGTTAATGATTTTCTTTTCTCCTGACATGGCAGAAAGAACACTGAAATTGAAATCAAAGAAAGTATCCTTAAATACTGGACTTATAACTTAATACCTATATGACATATTACTGCTTATCTGGTCCACATGGTTCCTCATTTATAAAATAATACAATTATACTAGATGGTCTCTTACAGTTTCAAATCTTATAATCCCATGATCAAAATATTATGTTAAAATACAAATGCTCTGTATAGTATCATGCACTTAGCTATTATCAATTATTAAAACAGTTGAGAGTATGTGCTATGGCAAGACTGTAGTTTGAAAATGACTGGAAAATTGAAAGAAAAATGAAATATTATTGGGCTCTGCCAAAAATATACTGGGTCAGGTGTATAAAACAAAACAAAACAAAACAATTACTACAACAGGGCCTGGAGCAGAAGTTCTAGAAGATGAAAGAGTTAAAACTTCAGAGTGGACTTATGGGTCTCCAGCTTGGAGAAGACAATTATATTTGTTAATTCCAAATTATTGAAGTAACTCAGATTTTTTTTTTCAAATTATCCAAGTAAGCAAGGAAATAATAAAGTTTTTTGTTTGGCACTTTTGGTTTGGGACTATTTGATCAAACCTATTTACTACTGACCTCTTTCACTTCATTGTACAGTAAACTAACATCTTGGTCTCTGGACAATTAATTTATCCATCATACAGTAGATATTCAGATGAAAAAGTTCAGAAAGCATATATAAGACCAAGTGTTTCAAATGTAAGGTAGAAGGGAGACTATGTTTCCCATAGGTTGGAGTTTGATACTTCAGGCAAAACAATTTCTAAATGTCAAATTTGCAAGTAAGAGATTGTCGAATTTTCTGGACATAGTAAATAAGTAATGTAATCAAATGGACCTATCCGTTTGTGATAAAGGCATTAGGATTTAAAGAAGTGAAAGATGTTCCTTTATGGTTTTGTAAGTTTTCAGGAAGGAGAGTGTAGTAAGGTAACCAACATCAAAAAAATTTACATAGCAAGACATGACATACAGAAAATTTCAGAAATCTCTGACAGCTGTGGAGAATGAGCTCATATTTTATTAAATGTAGTGGAGAAAACAGATGAGCACAGACTTCAATGCTCTTACATATTATGTACTAGGTAGTCTATGTTCCATTAACAAAAGAGATAAGTTAAAATGAATAAATCAGTTAAGATTAATTTAAATACATGAACGCATACACACACACACACACACACACACACACACACACAAGAAAGTACAAGAAAGTGAGTGAACCAATACGGATCAAATAGGAACCAAACTACAACTCACCCAAAGGAATGTGGACATTGCTTCTAAGTATTTGGCTTGCTTATATTTAATTGATGTTTTTACATCTTCCCTCTTAGGGATGCTTTTGTATTGTGATTACCTGGAGCCCTACTACCTTGGATTCCCATTTTATTAGATGTTACAATTTGAGTGAAGTTCAGCCCAAGGTCGATAGAAGAGACCACCAAGGAAGATCCTGCAAAATTGAAAGTACTGTGATTGATCTTGTTGATGACCACCTACCTTCTGAATTATTGTTACTACAATAAGAAAGTTTAAAAAAATATATCACTTTGGGTCCTCAGGCCTTAAAAATACAGTTGGGTTTTCAGGACAGAAACTTTGGCAGTGAGTTTAAAGTGAGTTTGGTGAATACATTCTACTTTCATTCATTTTTGTGTTTGGTGCCCTGGAATTTATGTCTGTGAAAACTAATTGCATTTGCTTATGAACTTGGGAAAGAGAGTTTAGATAGAAAATTAATGAATAAGCATTTATTAGGTACCTTTGTGCCAGGCATTATGATAAGCACTGGGGATGATGATAGATAGATAGATAGATAGATAGATAGATAGATAGATAGATAGATAGCCATAGATAAAGATTTGTTTTTTTTTAATATAGTTCCTATCCTAAATGAGCTTACCAATTCTTTTAGAAATACTAAACCATTGAATTGGTCAATGAAGCCTTATCATATACCTGCTTTATTGTATGCATAAAGTTTCTCTGTGTCTGATTTTTTTTAGTATTAGTAAAAGGATTAATAGGATTACTAGTAATATGGATTACTAGTATTAGTTTACAAAAGTATTTGTTAAATACCTATCATGGGCCAGATGCTTTACAAATATTATCTCATTTATCCTTACATCAAATACAGGAAGTAGGTGCTATTGTTATCCCCATTTCACAGGTGGGGACACTGAAGACAGAAATTAAGATACTTGCTCAATATTACTCAGGTAGTAAGTGTTGGAAGCTGAATTTGAACTCAGATCTTCCTGTCTCTTGGCTTAGTCCTCAATCTATAGGTCACTTGACTGTTGCCATTAGAGAAAGGTTGTACTTAAAGCCTACAATTATACTAAGGAATTGTAGCATAGAAATGATTACTACACAAGTAAAATTTGTGAATAGGTCCCTAACCACTAATAAATATCAAGGATCAATCAAATCCTTTCAGATAAAAAACATATCTAAATTATATTTAAACTTCACTTTCCCCCACAATTTCAGTGTGCTTCCAGCTTCAGTTTTCAATGGGTATGGTAAAGAAAAAAACAAACAAAACAAACAAACAAACAAAAAAAAACAAGACAAAACAAAACAAAATAACCCTCTATAAAGTAAGGCTTTCATAGCACAGTATATTTTAGTAAGGAATCTTGGTGGTTTTGGGGCTATACCTATGGCCCAACATGACAGAGACAAATTGGAAGTTGAAAGAGGAAGGAGAGATGTCATGGTCCATTCAGGGTGTGACTGATAGCAAAAGTCTAAAATATGCCATTAGGGAAAGATGATTAATTATTTAAAAAATAATCCTAGCTTTTTCTTCATAATTTTTCCAAAGTTTTTTTTTCTGTTGTTTTGTTCTGTGTACCTTTTTTACTTTATTCTTTTTCCCCCTTTCATCCCTCCTACCTCCCCCAAGCAGGCTATAGTTAAGAAAGGATATATTTATCTACATATATATATATATATATACATACACACATATATATATACACATATGCAGATATATGCATACACATACATATATCCCACCTCCTCCACATATACACACACATATTTTTCCCTATTCCTACTGACTCTTTCCTTTAATTAAGCTCCTTAACTAGCCTTGCTATTACTTAATCTCTCACCATCTATGGATCCCTATGTTGTCTTCTTTCCTTATCCTTTGCTTCCCCGACTGCCTATTCTCCCCACCCTTATTTCTTTATACATTTTGGAGGGTGACATACCCATCACAGTATATATATATATATATATATATACATATATATATATATATATATATAGTATTGCCTATTTAACTTATTCCCACGTGAGTAGGTTTTCAGAACTAAGAGCCTTCCTCCTCCCTCTAAGGCCTCTGTGTCTATTCTAATATCATCTGTACCTCATTTGTATAACATAATTACAATTTTTTTATCTCAACTCTGCCCCAACCTTTCTTTTGAGCTATTCTATAGCTGATATCAATATTAAATATATTATAAATTTCCCATGTAAAAATCATAAACAATTTGTCCAGTTAAGTGTCTTAAAACAGATCTTTGATATTGGTTCTTATATTTTAAATATTCTACTAATTTCGAGTTCGTTTGATAAGTCCTGAAAGTCTGCAAGTTCGCTGGATTCCATTTTTTTTCTCACTCGATATTATGGATAATTTTGCTGGAGATGATGATTTTAGTCATAGACCTAGTTCTTTTTATTGCAGGTATTTATGATTCCAGGATCTGTGGTCTTTAAAGGTAACTGGTGCTAAGTCCTGCATGATTCTAAAATTGTAGTTCCAGTGTATTGAATTGATTTTTTCTTATTCCTTGCAAAATTTCCTCTTTAATCCAGGCGTTTCAAAATTTGGCAATAATATTCCTATGTGTTTTCCACAAAGGATCTCTTTGAATGTTGATAGAGGGAATTTTTCTATTTCTAATTTCTCCTTAAGTTCTATCACTCCAGGAAAATTTTCTTGGATTATTTCTTTCATTATTGTGACGAAGTTCTTTTTTTTTGGTCACAGCTTTCAGGTACACTATCTTATATTTTCTCTTCTTGATCTGTTTTCCAGATCTGATTTTTTTTTTCTTATGTTTCACATTTTGATTTTTTTTTTATTTTTTATATTTTGCTTAGTTATTTTTTGATTTCTTGTAGCTTCACTGTCTTCCCCTTGACCAATTCTAATTTTCAAAAAGCTATTTCCATCTTTCAGATTCTAGCTCCCTTTCTAATTGATTAACTTTTCATTTTTTAATCTTGTTTCTTTTTTTTTGGATGGTTTTTATTTTCTACTTTGTAGTTTTTAGGTTTGCCTCAGTGTCTCTCATTTGATTTTTAAATTATTTTTTGAGTTCTCTCTGTTAAATTCTCTCTGGGCAAGAAGCAATTTAACATTACTCTTTTAGGTAGAAGAAGCTTTTTGTACTTCTGTGTCCTGCACTGAAGATGAGCCCCAATTTTCTCTGTTCCCATAGTCAGTTGCTAAGGTTCATTTCTTTTTTCTTTGCCTGTTCATTTTTTTAATAAGAGGTATTAATGTAAGCACCTCTAATCTTGGGGTGGAGGATTGGGGCCTCTAGATTCACTTCAGCTTTTTCCTCTAACCGGGAACCATAAATCAAAATCTTCTCCTCCTGCAAGTGCTGGAATCCATTCGAGTCTCTGCCCCTTTGCCTCCACACTCAACAGGGGCAGGTTTCTTTCTACCTAGGGCCACATCTCAGTGGTACAGCTGATCTAACCATTCCTAATCTGAGTCTTCCCAGACTCAGATCCCAGATTTTACATGCAATCTAAAAGTTCTTGTGGTTCCTGCTGAGACTCCAGCCAAAGTCAGCTAGCCCTAAGGTTCCTCACTTGGTGTTTCTGTGGAGCTAGACTGAAGGTATTAGCACTTTACACTGATTAATCCCTGGTTTGGGAGCTTTCTTCAGATCTTGGATTGTACCCGGAGGACCCTGGTTCTGCCCCAATTATTCTTGATTTTTCAGCTCTCTATGTTCACTCTGAAGTACAAATTTGTTCTATTTGTGGGAAAAATCTGGAGAGTTTAAAATTTATAAAACCATTCTGCCATCTTCCCAGAATTCTCTCTTCATGACTTTTTTTTAACATATTCATAAATGCATTCAAGTATAATTTTGTAATTCTCTTTTCTACTGTTAGGAGAGACCTAAAGTATGCTTGACAATGGCTGCCTTTTTTCATTTTCAAATATTAGAAGTGAAATTTGTTATTTCTTGTTTTCTAAAAAAATAATAAGACGGGAAAACAGAAAAACACCACCACTTTTTTTTGCTTCCTGAATTATTTTTAAGCTCAAAGATTAAAGGAGCTTATTTTGTGATATATTGAGTATTTTCTTTTAGAATATTTTTAGGTCATAGACTTTGAATATACTTCTGAATTGAACAAGGATGCAGTTTTACAATATTTACAGAAAAAAGTCAAATATAACTAGAATGTTTTTTCTTCCATCTCTACATGATCAGGTCTAATCCATAATTCAAAGTTTATTTCAAATGTCATTTCCTAAGGAAACTTTGCTTGATTTTCAGAATTAATATAATCTATAATTGATATTATAATTCTGTTCCTTTCTTATATATTTATTATATCCTAATCTGTAATTTATTTTTATGTGCATATGGCTTATCTCTGACTACTAAATTATAAGCTCTTTGAAGGGAGGAATTTATTTTTCTTTTTCTCTTGTCAAGTATTGAGTCCAACTTCATATACTTTGATTTTTTTGTTGGATTTTTAATATTGTTATTATAGATACTTAAATAATACTGCATGGAGGGCCTTTCCTGATCTCAGAGATTAGTAATGATCTTATTCCTTTTGTAATTAACTTTGTCTTTCTTTCTCTCTCTATCTGTTACCATTGCCTTCCTCCCCAACCTCCACCCTCCCACACACAAGTAGAAAGTTAGGTCCTTGAATGCAGGGATAGATTTTAACTCTTTTCGTCTTTGGAATCCTAATGTCTGGCACATGTTGAGCACTGAATAATTGCTTTATGAAATAAATTGGATTAGAGAGGAAGAATAGTAAGTGTTATGGTTCCTGGGTCATGAGTCTCTTAGCAGTCTTAAACATTATCTTAAGGGGTTCAGCAAACATGTCTTGAGCAATTATCTTGTATCAGCGGTTTTAGATTCCTGATGCTTCATTTGTGACTAATAGAAAAGAAACTTCAAAACAAATTTTCTCACACACACCTGGTTGGCTCCATGTTCATTCCAAATAACCATTTCTATATGCTAAATCTGTGAATTGTCCAATGCTTTTCTCCCACAATTTATGTTTGTAGAAATAGATTTTCTGCATTCATTCTATTGAAATATGAATAATAGAAAATAAGTTAAAATAATAAGCTGATGAGGAATAGGAATAAAGCTGTCAATGACCTCAAAATCATCTAGTCCCAAGCTTTTTAAATTGTGGTTTGAAATCCCATATGGGGTCTCATAAGTAAATGTGACAGTGGTGAAATGATGATTTGTTACAGCAAATGTTTGGTTTGTTTAGCTATGAACTGGGATCAAATAAGTAGAAGTGCTATAGTCCAATCCCCTCATTTTACATATGAGGACATTGAGACCCAGAGAGATTAAACATCTTAAATATGTTCACAGAAAATAGTATCAAAGACAAGATTTGAACCTAGATCCTCTGAGTCATCTTTCCTTTCTATAATACTATCTGAATTAGACTTTCAGGGTGCAGAAATACCAACCATCTTAATAAGGGATTCAATATAAGATATAAGCAAACACATTTTTAAAAGTCTAAATAAATAGTATAACTAGCATTTGAATAGTTTGCTATTTTCAAATGTATTTAGATATCTTTGAGATTAGCATAATACTAATTCATTAGAAATGTTACTGAATTCATTGTAGATTTTTTGTTACTCTAGGCCTCAATCAGTATATACTATGCTGATTTACATTTACATGAATTTTAAAACATAATTTACATAATACTTTAAATTATACTGATTACTTGGGGCCTGGCAGTGGATAGAGTATTGAGTATGGAGTTCTGAAGACCTGAACTCAAATCTAGCTTTCAGATACCTACTTGTTGTGTGATCCTGTGCAAGTCATTTAACTCATCTGAAAATTAACTGCAGTAGGAAATGATAAAGCATTTCATTATCTTTACCATGAAAGGCCCAAATGGGATCACAAAGAGAGAATCATCTATGACTGAAAAACAACAGAATAATAAAAACAACAAAAATCACTTTATATGTGATATTGCCTTCAATCCTGAGGTGGATATTTCATTTCATATCATCATTTGAATTATTATAAATTATCATTTGTATTGTATCTTGTTTTATGTAATAATTTGCATTTTATGGATTGGAAAAGCTGTAATTTAATTGATATGCCCATGGTCTTACAGCTCCTAAATTTCAGAAAATTGTGACTTGCACCCAGATCTTCTGACTTTTGGATTAGTGTCCTTTCCACTGCACCTTCCTATTTGCTTCAACTAACTTAGCCAGGAGACCTGAATAATGTAGCAAGCAATAAATACAAGAGATCAGTTTATGTTCTTCTCTTCCCATGTCTCTCAGGATTCCACTTATTTTGAGGTAGAATACATTTCAAAACTAGTGTTTTCACTTAAAACAGAGTCACAAAGAAATGATTAGGTTTGACCACAAAAATTTAATGGAAAAGGTTTGTAAAACAAGTTCTGAGTAACTGAAGCACATCTGGGTAACTGAAAATCTAATTATGGTACTGAAGATTGAAATTTAATGAAATATGTTTCCTTCCTCTTGTTAGACTCTCAAGGGAAACCATTGAGGAAGAATATTGTATATAGTGACAAAGGCATATGTCAATCATTGTTTTTATTGTTTTTCTTTGTTGAATGTAAAAGAGCTTCCATTTTGTGAAAGTAAGAAGTGTTTCAGAGTTGATTATTGAGATAGGATCACCAGTGTTCCCCTTTCTTTCTTGGGTCTCACATGGATTAAACAAGCCATCCAAAGTTGGAAAAGCTATTGCCAGTGTTTATTCTAGGTGTAAAAGCTGAAGTCAAGCTTCATTTTTCACCTCACTGCATTACCTTGGAACTTCTCTGTCATATCCATGATTTGACCATCTAGGTTATTTCCTGTTCTCTCCCTTTCAGCTTCCTGTTGAGTCTTTTCTAGCATTAAAGCATAAATTCCTTGAGCAGAGGGATTTTCTTCATCATTTTAGTACCCCAATGCTTAGCATACTGTCAGGAATATAGTAGGTGGTTAATCAATGTATATTGACCAATTCACCTCCTTTGATGAACTTCCTTTGTAGTCATTAACCTTAGTGACTTTGACTTCCTGTTTCTCCAAGGGAAGTTTTTGTTGCCTGTTCAACCAAAAAACCCTTCAGGTTTGGAAGATGTCCCAAGATCAGACAAGTGAACACATCCTTCCCTGCTGATCAGATTCACTTTTGTATGGGAACTAGGGGGACTATATTTGTGCAAGTCAAGTGCTACATTATGCTTGTCAAATATCCATTCTGTTGTAGAGTTAAGTACTCCTCTTCTCATTAACTGTTATACTACCTACAAAAGTATCATTTGATTCCAATGAAGAACCAAAAGTAATTGGAGACTACCCTGAGGTGGGTCTTCCCATTACAATTATGACATAGAATAGACCATGGGAAAAATATTTTTAATTAATTCTGTTGCTGATTTCTAGCAGTGCTTCATTGCTTGAATTAGTAATATTCAAATTCTCTATTTTCCTATATATTATCACCTATTTCTATTGTTCTGCATATCATATGAACCTACTTCCACTCCCACCAACTTATATAGATATAATAGAGGTACAAAGCATTATATATATATAATATATATGCACATATTTATATACATATATGCATGTGTATGTATATATGTGTGTGCATATGTGTGTATATATATATGTAAATATATATGTATATATATATATATATAAAGTTTAATATATGTTCATGTGAATCTCATCATGATCTTTTTGGTTGTTCAGGTAAATTAAGGAAAGACTCTCCCCCTACTCCTTTTTTTGGACTGGATGATCTCTAATGGAGAATAATCCTTACACTGTCTTTATTTCTATTACAAATAGAAAAATTACAGTTGGAAAGATTTAACTTAGCTATAATGTAAAGCAGGAATTGGCAATATTACAGAGATAGCATTCACTGTAATTCTTTATTCTCCCTAATTTAAGGTTTTGTGTTTCAATTATATCAGATCCAATGCAACTATGCCAGCTGGATAGTAGAGTTGGCTAAGGGTTCCTGTCTTTTAAGGACATAGAACTAGTCATTAAGTGTTAGACATAAAGGTCAAGTCAATAATATAATTGGGCATGTTGTGTCATTCATGTTGAATTCAGAAGAGTGAAGACATACAGTTTTAATTCTGAGAACATAAAATTGTGCTACAAGTCAACATCAGAAACAAGAGCTAAAAGGAATTTTTTTTTTGTATGTGCTTTGGTCCCTTTGGCAGTCAAGTAAAGATATTTTTGTGTGTGCTTCGGTCCCTTTTGGCAGTTGAATAAAATTTTTTCACTGCAAAAAAAATACATAGAATTATAAATAATACCAATTATGGTGAAAATATATATGTAATAATTGGGTTTTTTTTGAGTTTATAATGATGAGGTCAGGGTAGCAATACCTAGTTCAAAATAAACATGTGACAAATTCACAATGGTCATTCTCTTTGTAAAAAACTAATTTTATTTAGTAGAAAAGTTCCAAATTGTGAGAAAGGAATGGGCATTTAATTGGTTTCCACAGTTATGAAAATAAAAATGGAGAAATGAAGCTTACCAAAGAATTGGAAAATGAATACATGCCCATCAATTGGGGAACAGCTGAATAAGGTATGGTGTATGAAAGTAATGGAATATTATTGCTCCATAAAAATGATGAACAAGCTGATTTTAGAAAGGCTGGAAAGATTTACATGAACTGATAGTGAAACAAACAGAAGCAAGAAAACATTGTACATGGTAAAAGCAAGAATGTGTAATGATTGACCTGACAGAGTTGATTCTTCGTTATCAGGTCAGTGACTCAAGCCAATTACAATAAACTTTGGTAGAAATTGCCATCTGCAACCAGAGAGAGAACTATAGAGAGTGAAAGTAAATCAGCACATGCTATGTTTTCACTTTTTTCCCCCTTTTTCTTCTTTTTTTTTCTCTCATGTTTTTTTCCTTTTATTCTGATTTTTCTCTCTCGACATGATTCATAAATATGTATAAAAATGAATGTACATGTATAACCAGAAAAGAAAAATGTAAAAAAGGATAGGACAAGTAACCACAGGCCTGGAGACTTGAGGTTCTGTGAAATCAAACTAAGCTAAGCCAGTGATGGAAAAAAAAAAGGAGTTACCTGAAAAATTGTAAAGTCATTTTCCCCCAAATCTTTTGGGGTCCAAACCCCTTCTCCTCAACATTTGATGGATCATATGGGAGGAAACCTGAAACTCTAGCACATTATGGGGTTTCAATGCTTCTCTACTCCCATACCCCATCAATAAGATTTAAGATGATCCACGAGAAAGCACGAGGTTTGCTGGAATCATATCAAGGGAAATGGAAACAGATAGTTCAAAAGGTATAGAGATGGAAGGTGGATGGGAGTTGAAGTTTTATATTTGAGAAATTACAAAGAGACCAATTTGGCTAGATCATAAATTGTGGGGGAAGGAGAATATTGCCCAATAAGTTTGGAAAGGTATGCTGGATTCCAGGTGTGAAGGGATTTACAAGGTAACAAAAAACCTTATCTTTTATATGAGAGGCAATAGAGAGTCATTGGAGTTTACTGAGAAGTGAACTGAGGAGGCTGAATATGTATTTTAGGAAAACCACTTTAGCAGTTTTTCGGAGAATTCATTGAAGAAGGGAGAAGCTTGAAATTAAATTAGGAGCTTTTACAATAGACATCTACACAGGCCAAGGTGTGAAGAGCCTGAAATAGCTTGGTGGCTATGTGGATAAAGAAATGAAACAGATACAAGAAACATTATTGTGAAGGTTAGGGCATCTGGGTAGCACAGTAGATAGATAGTTCCTGGAATCCAGAAGATCCAAATTCAAATTGTCTTCAAACACTTACTTTCTAGCAGTATGATCCTGGCCAAGTCGCTTAACTCTGTTTCAGTTTTTCTTCTGTAAAATGAGGTAGAGAAAGGTAGAGAAATGCACATGCATTGCAAAGAATTAGCTCAGTGATTGAGAGGCTCCTTAGGAAAGTGTGAGAGAGGAGAGGTATCAGACTGCCAAAGTGAAAATCTACAGAGCCACTGTGCTGACCTCATTTTTGTTTGCCCATGAAACCTGGAGAATCTACCAGTGCCATGTTAGGAAACTGAATTGCTTCTATTTGAACTGTTTGAAGGAAATTCTGAAGATCACCTGGCAGGATAAGGTGCCAAACACTGAGTTTCGTTCTTGAACTAAACTGAAAAGCATCCCAGCTCTACTGCAGAGAGCACAACTCCACTGGGCTAGCCACATGGATCAAATGCCAAATATATGCTTGCCAAAAAGACTATTTTATGGAGAATTCACACAGGACAAATGCTCATAAATTGGTCAGTACACTCTCAAAGTCTGTCTTATGGAACTTTAGAACTGATTGTAAGACATGAGAGACACTGGCAAAAGACCATCCAGCTTAGTGTGCCCTCATCAGAGAAGGTGCTGTGTTCTGTGAGCAAAACAGAATTTAATTATCTCAGAAGAAACCCAAGATTAATTCATAGGGTCTATTTGTGTATGACCTGTGGGAGAGTATTCCAAAATTTGTTGGTCTGCTCATCTACAATCAGACACAATAACTTAACTCTAACAGAATGTTGTTATTTTGGTCCTCTTAAAAAAACAATCAACCAACCAATCAGCAATTTACAATTTGAGCCCAGGAGAAAGAGTGGGGCTGGTTGTATAGTTTGGGAAAACATCTGAATAGAATGAATAATCATATTTATGGGAGAAAATGAGATCAACTATTTAGAGAAAATAGGTAAGAATAAAAATAATAGATTATAGAATTCAGAAGAGAATCAATGAAATTTTCATAAACAAGGAAATTTTATTGTTCTCCTTTTATTATACTCTACTTCTTCCCTATACAAGCATGACTACAGGCAACCTGGGAACTCAGCTTACTGTTTAAATCTGTTTAAACCTTTTAGTGTCCAGAAATAGGTTCCATGGGGAATTGATCAGCAGTTCTCAAAAAACTCAGATACATGTCTCTATATTTTTTTCACATCATTAATGACATTACAAGTATGAGTCAGAACCATCTAGCATGACACTTTTAAAATCTCTCCCACAATTCGGGGAGGGGGGGGGGAAAGCTAAGTTGGTGAACTGAAGATGTGACTCTCTGTGTCCTCCTCCGATCTTCTCTCAAATCAACAATAAAATAAGCCTCTGAACTGATCTTCAAGTCAACAACTCCAGAAATATTAGGACACTGCTTGCAGATATCTCTGAAGAATTTCACATCAGGTCTGTTTAACTCGGGCAGAGGAGTAAACAGTTTACTCAGTGCAACCTGGAAGTCAGGGTGGGACTCAGCTCAGTGTAGCAGAAACTCCAAACTCCAAACACCTGGAACATATCAGAGGCACTCGGGACACTCTGCCCTGATTGGGGGCAGGTGTTCTGGCAGATTTCCCTTTTTTAAGGAGTATTTCAGGCAAAGTCCTAGCCCCCACCGGCCCACCACCTTGAGTTGATTAGCAGAATTGCCTCAGGGCAAACACAGCGGACGCTTCTCTAGCCTGGAACAGACCCCCACGATGGTCTAAAAAAATGAAGAAGCGAAAGAGAGCTTTCACCATAGACAGCTTCTATCAAGAGAAAGAAGGGCCGACCCCAGATCTTGAGGTTCCTTTAGACAAAACTCCAGAGGAAGTCATCAAGGACCATCACTGGTCCCCTTTTCAAAAGGCCTTTCTGGAAGATTTCATAAAGAATCTCAAAAGAGAGCTGGAGGATAAATGGGAAAATAAACTGAAATCAGTGCAAGAAGGATACAATATCTTGCAAGAAGGACATAATGCCCTGCAAAAGAGATATGAAAAAGACACCAATTTATTGAAAAACAAAATTGGTGAATTGGAAATAGACAATAATGCACTGAAAAATAAAATTATTGAAGTGGAAAAATAGTGAAATGAACAAAAAAATTCAATTGGCCAGTTACAAAATGAACTAAAAAAAGTAACTGAAGAAAACAACACTTTAAAAATAAGAATTGAACAAATGCAAGTGAATGATTCAATAAGAATTCAAGAATCAGTCAAACAAAAACAAAAAAATGAAAAAATAGAAGAAAATATGAAATATCTCCTAGGAAAAACAACTGACTTGGAAAATAGATCTAGGAGAGACAATCTGAGAATTATTGGACTTCCTGAAAGCCATGATGAAAAAAAGAATCTAAACACTATCTTCCAGGAAATCCTGAAAGAAAACTGCCCTGAGATTGTAGAATCAAAGGGCAAAATCACCATTGAAAGAATTCACCAATCACCTCCTGAAAGAGACCCCAAAATTAAAACCCCAAGGAATATTGTGGCTAAATTTCAGGACTATTGCACCAAGGAAAAGATTTTGCTAGCAGCTAGAAAGAAACAATTCAAATACCAAGGATCAATAATTAGAATCACACAAGAATCACACATCTCCACATTGAAGGATCAAAGGGGCTGGAACCAGATATTCCGACAGGCAAAGGAACTTGGATTACAGCCAAGAATAACCTATCCAGCTAGAATGAGCATTATCCACCAGGGAAGAAGATGGTCATTTAATGATATAGATGAATTTCACCTATTTCTAATGAAAAGACCAATCTGAACAAAAAATTCGACCTCCAAACACCGAACTCAAGAGAAGCATAAAAAGGTAAGAAGGAAAGGACTCTTGAGAACTTTATTTCTACTATGGGGATACTAAAAGTTTGTGGGTATAATTAACTAGGTATTACTTTGATAATATGAAAAAGAAAACTAGAGGGGGGAAAGGTTATACTGGGGAAAAGAGGGAAAAGGTGGTAAAACAAGATTTTTTTTTTAAAAAAGGAGATTAAAAACAAGGTAAAATCTCATGAAGAGGCAAAGAAAACCTAATATAATTGAGAGAAAGAAGGAAGGGAGATGAGCATTGTGTAAATCTTATTCTCATCAGGTTGGGCTCTAAAAGTGTATATCAGACACTTGATTTCACAGAGAAACTTGTCTGTTGCTAGAGGGAAGCGGGAAGGAAACGAGGAAAAGAAAGAGATAAACTAATAGGAGGGAAAATAGAAGAATCAGGGGAAAGGAGTAAAAAAAGGGAGGAAGGGGATCTAAAGGGTGGTAGATTGTTTGGGGGAGGGGGTCATCAAAAACAAAATACTGAGGATGGGGGAAGGGAGAAAGGGGAAAGGAAAGGGGAAAACATAATTTGGGTAAATAAGATGGCAGGAAATAAAGAATTACGTTATTCTAACTGTGAATGTGAATGGGATGAACTCTCCCATAAAGCGGAAGCGGATATCAGACTGGAATAAAAACCAGAATCCCACAATATGTTGTCTAAAGAAAAGCATCTAAAACATAGTGACACATATAGGCTGAAGGTAAAAGGCTGGAGCAGAACCTATTATGCTTCAGGTGAATAACAACAACAACAAAAAAAAAGCAGGGGTAGCAATCCTTATCTCAGATCAAGTAAAAGCCAAGATAGATCTAATCAAAAGTGATAAGGAAGGAAACTATATTTTATTAAAGGGTACCATAGATAATGTAGCAATATCAATAATAAATATATACGCACCAAGTGCAATAGCATCCAAATTCCTAGGGGAGAAATTAGGAGAGATGCAAGAAGAAATAGACAGCCAAACTGTACTAGTGGGGGATGTCAACCTTGCTCTCTCAGAATTAGATAAATCAAACCACAAAATAAATAAGAAAGAAACTAGGGAGGTAAACCAATTGTTAGAAAAGTTAGGTATGATAGATCTATGGAGAAAATTGAATGGAGATAGTAAGGAGTTTGCTTTTTTCTCAGCAGTCCATGGAACTTATACAAAATTGACCATGTATTAGGGCATAAAAACCTCAAAATCAAATGCAGAAAGGCAGAAATAGTAAATGCATCTTTTTCAGATCATGATGCAATAAAAATCACATGCAATCTAAGGCCAGGAGAAAATAGACCAAAAGTTAATTGGAAATTAAATAATCTAATCCTGGAGAATGAATGGGTGAAAGAGCAAATCATAGACACAATCAATAATTTCATCCCGGAGAATGACAATAATGAGACAACATACCAAAATTTGTGGGATACGGCCAAAGTGGTTATAAGGGGCAATTTTATATCTCTGGATGCTTACTTGCATAAAATAGAGAAAGAAAACATCAACAAATTAGGCTTATTATTAAAAAATACTTAATAAACACTTTTTTGTTCCTTATTATAATTTGAAATTGTAAAAGTCAGAATCCTTGCAAGATGAGTTAGATTTTATCATTATAAAGTTATGGAGAACGAAGGAGGTAGAGCAGTGACCCTGGAGGCAGGAGGACCTGAGTTCAAGTTTGGCCTCAGACATTTGACACTTACTCCCTGTGTGACCCTGAGGCCATTCTTTTCCTCAACTCTTATTTAACTTTAATCTAACCAAAGCCCTGAGTGGGCATTACCTCAGGCAAACTGTCTCTTGTTAAAGACCAGGCTTAAAAAAGCCTGGATCTCCCACTACATCCATGGACATCTCGGGGTTTTCTTGATCTATATCTTGTCGCTGAACTCAGATGAATCTAAAGGAGAAAATGAGACAGGTGACTTCTTATGGTCCACTCTCATTTAAATCCAACTCACTCATCATGGCATCACCTCTCTGATGTTATGGTCCACTTTAAGAATGAAGGACAAGGGACATCTAGTTGGTGCAGTGGATAGAGTACCAGCCCTGAAGTCAGGAGGACTTGAGTTCAAGTCTGGCCTCAGACACTTCACACTTCCTAGCTGTGTGACCTTGGGCAGGTCAATTAACTCCAATTGCCTAGAAAAAAAAATGAAGAGCAAAGAGTGATCATGATGCTGGGCAATTCACCTAACCCCAATTGGCTCAAAAGAAAAAAATATCAGATATTGCCCTTCCCAGATTCCATTTGAATAGAGGCAACAAGTCAATCCTTGATAACTCCCAAAAGTCAGTCCAATGTCTTTATTCATGGTAGACCTCTTTGACATAGTTTCCAAAGGTAAGAAGAAGGAGAGTCTATAATCCAAGGTCAAGGAAAAGGAGGCAGGATGGTGAAAGCATGTTCTAAGGACAGACAGTAATAGCCTAGGTTGAAAGGGATAGAGACTATATTATTGGGGTTGGTGGGGAACTTAAGTGCCAGGAATAAGAGCTTGATTTTCATAAATTATAGGGAGTCACAAAGATTTTTGAGAAAGAGTGACATGACCTGATATGTGTTGGAGACAAAGAGACTGTTAGAGACATCACCAAACCCCTGCCCCCAAAAAGTGCATACCAGGAAGCCAGATACGATCAATTATCTCAAGAAAGTGTCAAGCAGGCATCCTGCTTCAAGAAGTCACACATACACCACATCCCTCCCCTTATTCAATTTCCTGACAAACGGTCAACAGATGTTACATCCTTTGTTATATGAAAGTTTACTTTGATATACCATGTATATAAACCCTGTACTATGCCTCAATAAACGAGCTATTCTGCCCTTATACAGAATGGTCTCCATTCTTTCCTTTCACAGCCCATCCCCAGGTTGAAGCCTCCCCAGCCTTTTGGCTCACAGGCCGATGCGAGATCTCAGGCACCCTTAGCTCGAGACCCGCGGGTCGGGTCAATTGGTGCCCGAGAACAGGGACCTGGGAATCTGCATCGCCCCGGCGGATTGACGAGGACAAGGAAGCACGAAGAGACACACCATCTGGCCAGATCCCCGTCTATCGACCCCACAAAAGATTCTACAGACCACGGGGAAGTAAACCAATCCGCCGCAATCATGGGCTCCCACCTTTCTAAAGAACAGGCTTTTGTCAAGGATCTTAAGGAAAGCTTTAG
>JAJPUD010004004.1:60259-148968 GCA_023553655.1 Myrmecobius fasciatus
AAAAAAAAAAAAAAAAGCTACATCCTTTTGGATTTATGGGCAATTGGTTTTTATAATTACTGCTGCTTTGTGCATGCTAGATTGTTATTTTGGGTATAAGATCTTAGAAATTTGTCTAAATATTGAACCATCAATACTGTAAGAAAATTTTTAAAAGCTGTATTTAATTTGATTTCAAACTGATAATAACTTATTGGGAAAAGTCCTGATAATTTCTGTTACCTTCTGAAACATGCTAGGTAAGCATTATGAGTTATGCTTTACATTTTGTCAACTTTGAAGGGAGCAAAAGGAATTCTGGTATCAAAATTGCTTCTCTACCTCTCCCTGGCTTTCTACTCTCCTTCCCAGCCTTCTTGGACCCCTCATATGCCTTCTCCTATTAATCTCTTTTGGCCCTTGGGCCCTTAATAAACTAACAGCTTTTGTAAAATCCCAAGTAGATTCCGCCATCACCAAGAAAAGTCACATCTTCTATCATCAGCTGCAAGATCAAGATACCGTAGAACAAGACAAATCAAGAGAATCCCTACGGTTTACTGAACAACTATTGGAGAAATTGTGGTACCAGCGGATGGGAGACAGATTACGTCTCTGTTTCAAGAAATCCTGATTCCATGCTTTGGGTGGTTTTACTAATACAACAAGATTGGGAGATTTGCTGTGTTGGTACAGCTACTCAGGGAAATTGTTTCCTCAAAACAGTTACTCAGGGAAATTGTTTCCTTAATCAGGGAAATTGTTTCCTTAGAACAGCTACTCAGGGAAATTGTTTCCTTAAAAAAAAAAAAAAAAAAAAAAAAAAAAAAAAAAAAAAAAAAAAAAAACCTTACATTCCTTATGCATTGGCATATTGTATTAATCCTTTATGTACGATGACAATGTTGTAAACTCATCCACACGACGATATATTATGCTGTCCCTATGATGTTATGTGATATGATATGTGAAAATTGTCAGCATTTAACCTTGTTATAACCATTTGTATTTTTCCTTTTTACCCCCTTCCCTTTCCCTATCCCTCACTTCTCTTTAGCGCCTTTGGGTTGAACCTCAGACATGCTTTACCCCATTTCTCAAGTATGCTGTGGCTGAGCCAATGACGGGATTAGCATGGCCCTGACACGGATAATCATGCCAATGGCTGCAGGGATCACCCAATGACGGGATTAGTGGGAGCCCGAGGTCTGGAAGGTTTG
Organism: Myrmecobius fasciatus; assembly: GCA_023553655.1. NCBI lineage: Eukaryota > Metazoa > Chordata > Mammalia > Dasyuromorphia > Myrmecobiidae > Myrmecobius > Myrmecobius fasciatus. The sequence goes on from JAJPUD010004004.1 coordinate 61,459, forward strand.
GAGGCAACCCACATAGCCTAAGACAGGGGCCATGCCACACGCTGCCTGGTTACCCAATGACGGGATTAGTGTGGGTCCACTCCCAAAGGATTCTCGGAGGCCGCTCCCATAGCCTAAGACAGGGGCCCTGCCAATTCTAAGGCACCGTGTTCAGGAAACACAAGCCATGTAGCCTAAGACAGGCCTGTCACCACACCTTTTTAAAGAAAACGGCGCTTTTAGACTTAGAAGCTATAGGTACTGGAACAGGTATTGCATCCCTTGTACAATCAACTAACCAATTTCATCAACTTAGTGCAGCTATAGATAAGGATATTTTAGAGTTACAGACAGGGCTTCAACACCTCAAGGACTCTCTAGCAGAAGTAGTTCTGCAGAATAGAAGAGGTCTTGATCTATTGTTTTTACAACAAGGGGGATTATGCGCCGCCCTTAGGGAAGAATGCTGTTTTTACTCTGACAAATTGGGACTAGTTGAAAACAGTTTACAAAAAGTAAGAGACAGTCTAGAAAAATGCAAAAAGGAAAGGGAAAAAGAGGAGTCATGGTACAAAAATTGGTTTTCTACCTCTCCCTGGTTATCCACTCTTCTCCCTAGTCTGTTAGGACCCCTCATAGTACTTCTATTACTGATATCTTTTGGACCTTGGGCATTTAACAGGCTAACATCATATATCAAACAACAAATAGACTCAACCATTGCCAAAAAACCGCATGTTTACTATCAACAGCTAAACGTTTAGTAATGATTCTATTGAAGAATCTACTAGTAACATGAGCCCTCTAAAATTTGATGAAAGTCTACTCAAAAAAACCATGGTATAAAAGGTGCTGTTAAAGGTAAAAATGGGAGTCTCTAGCCAGGGAACATGTCGCTGGAGCTAGGACAGGACTGGTTGGGAGAGAAAAATAAATCTCTATGACCCACAGGCTTGCTGTCCTCAAGAAGACAAGGGATCTCAGCTACAACAATGACTCAGCATAAGGCCTTATCTTCAATGTAGTACCAAGACCCCTGGCCTTCCTAGAAAGGACAGGGTTGTTGGAACTTTACAAAAGACACTACCGATAAGGTGAAGAACTGAGATCTAAAATGTCATCAACGATCCCTCCTAAACGAGGTAGAAGCTTGCCTTAGGATCACTCCTCCTTAAATCCAGGCCATGTCTCGGCTCCACGGCATGGGCCCCGGCCAGGAGACTCCTTCTTTTTTACCCTAATTCGGCTTTCACATATTAAATAGAAAAGGGGGATTTGTTGGAGACAAAGAGACTGTTAGAGACATCACCAAACCCCTGCCCCCAAAAAGTGCATACCAGGAAGCCAGATACGATCAATTATCTCAAGAAAGTGTCAAGCAGGCATCCTGCTTCAAGAAGTCACACATACACCACATCCCTCCCCTTATTCAATTTCCTGACAAATGGTCAACAGATGTTACATCCTTTGTTATATGAAAGTTTACTTTGATATACCATGTATATAAACCCTGTACTATGCCTCAATTAACGAGCTATTCTGCCCTTATACAGAATGGTCTCCATTCTTTCCTTTCACAGCCCATCCCCAGGTTGAAGCCTCCCCAGCCTTTTGGCTCACAGGCCGATGCGAGATCTCAGGCACCCTTAGCTCGAGACCCGCGGGTCGGGTCAGATATGTACATGAGCTAAATCCAAAATGATATAAGGAATGAATTGAAGAGAGAATGGAATTAGGAGTAAGGAAGCTATCCATAAGGGGTAATGAGTGACTATGGGAATAAAGAAGATATGGATAGAAGAGATAGTGAGGGGAGAATTATGGGAAGATGGAGGAGTAGGTCAGAACATTAGAAGCTCTCCAGATTTCTCCCACAAACAGAATAAATTGTGATCTATCTAGACTGGTAAAAAAACAAAAAAGAGTTGTGGCAGAACAATGTCCTCCTGGGACAACCAGAAAAGACCTGAAGAAAGATCCTAGCCTGGGATTAACCTGTGTGAAGGGCAAAACATCCCCAGATTAGCTCCACAGAGGGGATCCTTGGAGCTAATTGGGTTTGTCTGGAGCCTCAGCTCAAACCACAGGAACTTTTGCACCCCGCCCCCAGACATCCTATGGAGTATTGAGTCCAGGAAGATTGGGGGAAGCTCATTGTTTAAGAATAACAGGTTCATTGATAATGCTGAGATACGACCCTGGGCAAGAAGATACCAGCACATCCTGTAAGTACAGAAGTAGAGACCAAGAAATAACAAAAGAAAATATAAAGAATGAAAAAATAGAAAATATGAAACATCTTAGAAGGAAATAACAACAAACTGCCTAAATTGTTATACTTGTGCTATACCAATCAAACTGCCAAAAAATTATTTAGTGCTGCTTTATAAAATAGTTTTAGCTTTGGTACTGCTCAGCCTTCATCCTTTTTATTTTTCTCATTAATTCCCTTGATATTCTTGACCTTTTCTTCTTCCAGCTGAAATATGCTTCTGGAATAAGAAGTCTGTATTTAACTAAAATTGCCAGAAAAACTGGAAAATAATGTCAGAAACTCAACATAGGCTTATATCTCATACCCCATATCAAAATAAGGTCAAAATGGATACATAATTTGGGCATAAAGGAGGATACCATAAACAAATTAGAAGAACAAGGGATAATTTATTTATCCCATCTTTGGGGAAACAAGGAATTTATGACCAAAGAAGAACTAGAGAACATTATGAAAAGTAAAATGGACAACTTTGATTATATTAAGTTAAAAAGGCTTCACACAAACAAAACCAATAGAAAAAAGATCAAAAGGGAAGTACAAAGCTGGAAAAAATCTTTATATCCAGTATTTTCTGATAAAGGACACATTTCTAAAATATATAAAAAAACAGTCAAATTTATAAGAATACAAGCCATTCCCTAAGTGAGAAGTGGTCAAAGGTCAATAGACAATTTTCAAATAATGAAATCAAAGCCATCTATAATCATATCCAAGAATGCTCTAAATCACTATTGATCAGAGAAATGCAAATTAAAACAACTCTGAAATGCCACTTCATACCTCTCAGATTGGCTTAGAATAAAGGAAAAGATAATGACAAAGTTTAGAGGGGATGTGGGAAAACTGGGACCCTGCTAATAGAGTTGTAAAATGACCTATTTTGGAGAACAATATGAAAGTATGTCCAAAGGACTATAAAACTGTACATATCCTTTGACCCAGCAGTGCCATTACTGGGTCTATATCCCAAAGAAATCATAAAGGAAGTAAAAGGACTTACATGTGCAAAATTATTTGCAGCAGCTCTTTTTGTGGTAGCAAAGAATTGGAAAAGGAGTAAATTTCCATTAATTGGGAAATGGCTGAACAAGTTGTAATATATGAAGGTAATGGAATATTATTGTTCTATAAAATGATGAATAAATTGATTTTAGAAAGACCTGGAAAGATTTATATGAACTAATACTGAGTGAAACAAGCAGAACCAGGAATACATAGTACACAGTAACAGCAAAAACGTGCAATGATCAATGATGAAAGACTTCATTCTTCTCAGTAGCTTGTTGATTCAAAATATTTCCAATAGACTTTGAACAGAAAATGCCATCTGCATCCAGAAGAAAGGAGACTAAGTGAAAATCAAAACATGTTATTTTCCCTTTTCTTTTTTTTTTAATCTCTCATGGTTTTTCCTTTTTTGCTCTGATTTTCCTTTCCCAACATGATTCACAAAGCTATGTGTTAAAAATAAATATTTTTTTTCAAAAAAGAAGAAAAACAACAGGTCTAGAGAACAGATCAAGAAAATAAGAAAAAAAAAATAAGAGCAGATAAAAAAAGAGAGAAAATAAGGAATTATTGTACTACCTGAAAACTCTGACCCGCCCCAAAAAAAGAATCTTGACAAAATAATGCAAGAAATACTTCAAGAAATGTTCTAAGTAATAAAAATTGAGAGAAAAGTAGAAATAGAAAACATTTATAGGTCACCACCTCAAAGATATCTTTTGTAGAAAACACATAAGACTATTATTAACAAATTTTGAAACCCCCATATCAAAGAGAAAATTTTGCAACAAACAAGAAAAAAAAATTAAATATGTTCGAGTAACAATTTTAACATTACAGGACTTTTCATCAGTTACAATAAAAACTGCAAATCCTACTATTTTATATACCAATAATCAAAAGAACTTGACCTGCAATTATCCATAATAATGAATGAGAAAAAATGAACATTCAACAAAATTACAGATATTCAGGACTTTCAATCAAACCCAAACTTAATAGAAGAACCCATATCAAAGATTAATTTCAAGGAACTAAACATGGGCTAATTGCTTACATTTTAAAAAAAATTATTAAAGCTTCCTATTTTCAAAACAAAACCTTGTGTTCCAATTTTTCCCTCTCTTTCTCCTAGCCCCCTAGATGGCAAGCAATCCAAAATATGTTAAATATGTTCAATTTTTCCATATTTATTTCCACATTTATCATGCTGCATAAGAAAAATCAGATCAAAAAGGGAAAAAAATGACAAAGAAAATGAAAATACTATGTTGTGATCCACAATCACTCCACATAGTCCCCTCTCTGGGTGCAGATGGCTCTCTTCATCACAAGACCATCAGAAATGGTCTGAATCACTTTAATGTTGAAAAGAGCCATGTCCATCAGAACTGATCATCGTATAATCTTGCTGTTGCCGTGTACAAAGTTCTCCTGGTTCTGCTCATTTCACTCAGCATCAGTTCATGCAAGTCTCTCCAGGCCTCTCTGAAATTGTCCTGCTGGTTGTTTCTTATAAAACAATAATATTCCATAACATTCATATACCATAATTTATTCAGCCATTCTCCAATTGATGGGCATCCTTTCAATTTCCAGTTTCTAGCCACTACAAAAAGAGCTGCCACAAACATTCTTGCACATGTGGGTCCCTTTCCTTCCTTTATGATCTCTTTGGGATATAAGCCCAATAGAAACACTGCTGGGTCAAAGGGTATGCACAGTTTGATAGCCCTTTACTAGAAAAACATGTAAGGCTAGTAATCAGACAAACTTAAACTTAAAAATTCAATCAAGGTTACACAATTTGTCAGCCATACTATTATTGTTTTAGATGCATGCTTATATATAAGTAAATCCATATGCATATAAATGTATCTGAGTATATATAGGTACATTTATACATAGGACAACGTGTGTGTATGTAGGCATCTGTTTATGTGTATGAGTATGTGGGTGGGTGTAAATGTGTGCATATATATATATATATATATATATATATGCGCACGCATATAGCCCACACATATATATGTATGTCTGTGCTTAACTGTTGCCTGTTTAAGGGAGGTAGGAAGAATGAAATGGGAAAAAAAGAAAAATGTAAAAATTGCTCAGCAGAGAACAAAAGAATAACTTACAAGAAAGTAAAAAAGGCAAACACATGAATATCATTTCTTCTATCATATATGCTTTCTTGGAATGGAAATTTAGTTTTGAATCCTTCCTGATGTTCTGCTAGGCACATGACAATGTTTTGTTTTGTTTTTATTTTTATTTTCTGCCTTTCTTTTTTTCTTTTTGTATTTAATTCAATAAATTTAAAAAATAGAGAGATTGAGGAGATAGAATTGACAAAATTTGATGAATGATTGTATGTAAGAAATGAGAAAGAAGAAAGGATATTAAGAATAGTAAACATAGGAAGAATATAAACATGGGAAAGTATATGAATGGTGGTTCCACAAGGAAAATAATAAATTTGGAATGAGAAATAGTATAGGATAATTGTTATTACAGGATTACAAACTAAGAACATAAAGCTTATCTAATATTCAAAATATTGTGGGAAATAAGGTTATTTATGAATCAACTCATCTATCAATATTGTCTCACCTCTCTGTCCACCCCAATCACTTATGAGAAAAATATTAAAGAAAGCAATAGAAAATAAGAAATTCTATTAGTTACCAAAATATTTTGTCTCTATATATTTAGAAATATTGATGAGGTTATATATCATCAACTACTAATTAGGTGTTTAAAATGGAATGACCCACAGACAGCTAAAACTTAACTTTCACATAAAGAACTTATTCCCCCTCCTTTCTCTTTTGAACTATTTTCTGTAAAAGGGGCACTATTATTCTTCTCGTTTCTTACTTTCATAGCCTTAGCATTATTTTTGAATTCTTATTTTTCCATGTACCACATATCATGAGAAAAACATTTCATTATTTATTAACATTGTTTGAACCTGACTTCATGTGGCTAGAATATTTTCTAACCCAAAGACCACTAAAAGGTCAGGCTGATCTCAGAAATACTCCAGGGAATTCAGATGTTCACAAAGAATGCTTAAATCTTACATATGTCTTATTTCGGGTCCACCCAAAGTTAATTTTGAGTTCCCAAACTTATATTGAACATTTATACATATTTGATGTATATTTAAATCATATCTTAAACAACTTTGCCTGAAACTACCCTTTTCTGGGAGTTGATTACTTGCAGTTTTTATATTGGTGCCCTTGTCTGAACTATATATGAATCTCATAGATACTTGAAAGGGAGTCTCATCTTTTCCTGACTCTTTCATCTACCAAATTATCTAAAAATACAGTCGATCAGCAGTTATGGGATAAGGCCTACCATCTCTGAATTGTATATACTAGTGTTGTGCAAAATTCAAGAGAAGCATATGATCTAGTATTCATTCTCAATAAAATTATTTCTAAGTCAGAAAAATATTTTCCTTACTGTGTAAAAACTTTTGTAAACTCTAAATCACTACATCAATTTAGCTTATTATTAATGAGCACTGTAGCTGCAGCTTATATTCTTTGATGTCTTATAGTAGTAGTAGTAGTAGCAGCAGCATTAGTAGGAGATTCCTTCAAAGGTAAGAATAGAATTGAAACATAAGAAAAATGGTCCTTCAAAATTAAAGTGATTTTGCTGGATGCAGGAAGTTGGATAAAATAATCTATTTCTTTTGATTTTTAAAAATATGATCTTTGACAAAAAAATTCAGAAAATACTTTTTTGCCACATGAGAAAATACTCTATTTCCATTTTGTAGAATTTTAGATAAGATGAAATTACTGCCCTCTTGGAATAATCAGCCGTTTAGTTTTAGAATTGGAAAAGACACCCAATGCTCTTCATCTTGTGTTCATTCAGTCACGTTCCTTTCCTTCAGCCAATCTTGTCATCTTTCAGCTGTTCCGGAATAAAAAAAGTACTTCTGTGACTGATGATTGTCCAGAAGGCAGGGGAGTGTGGGCCTAGCACAGGACACCCATTGTCAGGTGTTGTGTTCTGAAGGAGACTGGGAAGCCATGGAACATTAGAAATCAGCTTCTGAAGAATTGGAAGATTAACAGGAAAGTGGCATATGAGGACTCACACACTTAGCAAAAGAAGGGCGGTAGTAGGGTGAGAATCATCAGTCAAGACACTACTGTCTCCCTAATTGTGTTCCTAATTGGAGAAGGCAGCTTGCTTTCTCCTTTCTCCTAATAGGTTATCTTTTCATTTTCTCCCTGCTGTCAATTTTTCTCTTAAGAATCCATATGTGTATGTTTGGCTAAATGTGGGTGGTGAGGGGAAAAAAGGGGAACTTAGGGAGTAGAGTTTGTCATTATAAAGACCATGGTTTTGAGCTGAATGTGGTAGCCCAAGAAAGGAAACAGAATGAAGTTACTGTGTGTTCCAAAAGCAGATTTCTCTTCAGCAGCTCTGTTTTGGTATTATTTCTGATACTACTCATGCCTTTCATCAACTGATGATATGCATAGCTAACCTTTGTCATAATTGCACAACTACTGTTCATTTACTGTAAATGAATTTGAGAATATTCCCTATTTCTGGTTAATGTTGACATCATGACAAGGCATATTTTTATCTCTATCTGTGGAGATTTAGGAAAGAAACTCATTCATATTAAGCAATCTATGCTATCAGTACTTTTTTCTCCCTCATTCCTGTGGGAAAGAAAAACTCTTATCACTTAAAAAATGCTGCTTATGATAACTTGGTTTTGAAGTCATTATTCATACCTTAATCACATCCTCTCCCCATTTGTCAGTTCCCATTGTTATAGTCTTTTTAAATACACTTGAAAAAAATTCAATTTATTTTGCTTATTACAAGTAAAATAGTTCAACATTCAGTTTTGTAAGATTATGAGTTTCAAATTCTTTTCTCTCTCCCTCCCTTCTTTATCTTCCCTCTTCCAAGACAACAAGAAACCCAATATAGGTTATACATGTACAATAAGAGAAGAAATTCAAAAAGTTCACTTGGTCCAGATCTATGAACTTTTTGGTCTGCATGACCAATGACACAGTCAGACAATCATAAGAATATTTCTCAATGTTTGAAATTGAGATTTTTAGAAATTTGGAGTTGCAGATTTGTACTTCATTAAGATGCTCTGATTTTGTGCAAAAACAAATTCAGTCTTTTCTATTCTAGAAAATGATGCTACATTATTATCAACATAATATTACTATTAATAACATCAGACCTTCACAATTCTTCTAAACTAACATTCCTAATTAGCATGAGCCTCATAGTTTCTAAAACTTTTCACAAATTGCATATAACCCTATTAATGTTTTTTCTTAGTAAAAATTTCCTTGGGAAGGATGGCCTGTTATCATATTTATTTTATTGTAAATTTCCTTTACAATTTAAATCAATTTTCTTGATTTGCAATTGATTGCAATGACTTACAATATTATTTCTGTTCATCAAAATTAATACACATGATGCTTTGGTGTATTTGCTGAATTTGGAATCAGAGGAAATAAGTTCAAATTTCAAATCTGCCACTTAGTTCCTATATAATATTTTGGCAAGGGCACTTAGCTTCTGAGTGAACATAGTTTTCCACATCTGTAAAATAAAAGAAGATCATTAGAGGATTTCTGATCTCCCTTACAGTTATTATTTTATGATTCTATTTTCAAAGTATAGATATAAAAAACATATAAGATATCATATATAACTCAAATCAATGAAATTCAAGATACTGTCAGACAGATTCTCCCCACTTTGATAAAAATGAACAATTGTTGACTAAGATCAATAAATCACTTTCATTTTCCTGTGAGTTGACTTTGGCATACTGCATAATGCCATGAAAAATTAAGCAATTTATATAACAGATTCAGTTAAATTAGTATAACATCAATGGGAAGTACCCATGAATGAGGGAGACACTATTTGGGAAGGGAAAGATTTTTTTTTTAGTTTTACTAAGATCTGTTCTTATCTTTTTTCACCTCCTCATTCCAAACATTTATATAACCACATCTAGCACAGGTGTAAAAATTTTAACCTGTGAAAGGAAAGGGCTAAGTCAGGAATAATAAAGGAAACAAGACTTAAAAGATAAAGAAGTAGAAATGGGGAATGGAGATGAAGGAGGTGAGGGTGCTACAAAATAAAACCAAGCATGAAAGATTAGTTGAAAAAATAAACTTTTCTGAAAATATATTCCTGTTTCTTTTAGAAAGAACTTCTTTCTTGTAGTCATATTCAAATTTCTCTAGTTTTAGTGACATATAATTCCCAATTAGCATTGTTTTCTTTTTTTTTTGCTTGTACAATATTATATTTTTCAAAGTACAGGTAAAGATAGTTTTCAAAATTTAACATTTAGCGTTCCAAATTTTTTCTCCCTTCCTTCTTTATCCCTCTTCCAAAGCCAGAAAGCAATCTGATACTGGCTGTGCATATATAATAATTTTAGCATAATTTCCATATTACTCAAATTATGAAAGAAAGGATGTGTAAAAATGAGAAAGAAAAAAAAACAAAAAAAGGTGAAAGTAATGTACTCTGATCTGCATTCAATCTCCATAATTCTCTCTGCATGCAGATGGAATTTTCCATCCCAAGTCTGTTGAAATTGTCTTGGATTACTTTATTGGTGATAAAAACTTTGTCTATCAATTGATCGTTACACGATCTTGCTGTTACTATGTACAGTGTTCTCTTGGTTCTGCTCACTTCACTCGGTATCTTGAATATTTTTGAGTGTCAGACCGCAGAGACAAAGAAGGTGCTTTTAAGGAAAAAAAAAAAAAAAACATTGTTCATTAGAAAATCCACTAAGGAGCTGAAACATTTGGCAAATAGTGCCCTTTTCCATGCTTATGATGTTTATAAATAGAACTAGGCAGCATGAGCACTGTAGAATGAACATTAGCCTCATTCCCCCATTTACTTAATGTTTCATGTTTGTTTTTTTTGTGGCACCCTCATCTCCTACATTGCTGTTTCCCATTTTCTATTTCTTTACCTTTTAAGTGCTGTTTCCTTTATTATTCTGACAGCCCTTTCCTTTCGCAGGTTAAAATTTTCACACCTTTGCTATATGTGAATATATAAATGTTGAGCATGAGTAGGTGGGAAAATGTAAGGATAGCTATTAGTAAAAATTTTTTAAAAAATGGCTGCCTCATCCAATGTGGGAGAAAGGATTTATTGAGAAGGCTGTTTTTTAAAAGTTAGGGAAAGTGAGACTTGTTGATGATAGTTGGGAAAGCCTATTACCTTTTTTGATAATGATAAAATGGATACCCTGGTGCATGGTAAGAATCTGAAGAGAAGATCATCTCATAATGATGCTGACAAGAATTCAAACTTTCCTCCTTATTGGAATATGGAGGAAACTGGTATTATATTTTAATGCTTTGAACTCTGTCCTTTTAGGATACATCTCATGTTTGTTAATTGACCAAAAGACATATTCAGAATTAACTGTTTCTCTTCTCCCACTTTTCCTTAGACAGATCCTTGATTTATATAGTATATGTTCAAGTTTCATCTGTAGTAATACCTTACAGGGCATTATGACATGAGTTGAAAAAATATTAAACTTGGATTTGGAATAAAAAACCTGGGTTGGAGTTCCAGAGCTATTACATATTGAACATTTGAACAGTTTGAATAAGTTGCTAGACTTTAAAGAAGGCATGGGTTCAAATCTCACCTGTGGCATTTACTAAACATGTTTTGAGGGGATATCATATAACCTCTCTGAATTTCACTTTTCTTATCTGTAAAAAGGGGAGGGGGTAATATTATTGGTAGTGACTTTCAAAAAGGTAGTTGTAAGAAAAGTCCTTTGCAAACTTTAGGATGCCAGGTTAATGTAAAACATTTATAGTATGCTAATAGAGACGCATGAAAGATTTTCTTTAAAAGTTACATATAAATAAAAATTTTATAAATCAAATCATATTTTAGAAGCAAAGGGAATCTATGTATTTAAAAGAGTCTTTAAAGTAACTTCAGTTAAGTGAATGATGAGCCTTTAATTTTGCAAATTTGATCTTTTTTTTTTCTTTTTAAATTTAGTTTCTTTAAAATTGGTAAGCATTTTTGCCCTTAAAAGTGCCTTACGGTGTTTTTAAATTTTACTAGTTGAAAACAATATTTTTGTTTTTTTCTTGTTTATATAAAAGAAAAGTGATATAATATTGTATAAAAACTAGCTTATATATTCTTATTAGAAGAGTGAGGCCAGTAAGATGAAACTACTTTAGAGCCAGTGAAGCCTATAACAATTGCTATAACAGGGGTGCCCTAGTAATGATATATATTAAGATGTTGCAAGTGGTTCTCTATATTAACCTCCACATTTCCTCTTCCTTCTCTGTCACCCTGGTTAAAGTAAAGATTGGAACAGGATGAGTGTAAATTTATCATTTTTTTTTTCTTTTTAAGAGGGATTCTTGTTCAGAAAAAAAAGGTTTTAACCAATATGAATGGATTCAGAATTTTAAATTTAAAAGAATTGTGAAGGGAATTGCTTATTGAAGATGTTCAAGAAGTATCTACCACTCAAAAGTGTTAACTTGACTTCTCTGATTTTTTTGTTTTTGTCATATGAATTTTTAGTAACACCTTTTTGAGTTATATATGTATGGACAAATAGCCCTATACAACTAGATAAGGTTTGGAGTGAGTATTTGTGTGTATATGTGTGTCTGTGTATGAAAGAGAGAGAAAAAGAGAGAAAGATGATGATGGAGGAGGAGGTGTAGGAGGGGGAGGAGATAATGAATGACAGAAAGACAGAGACTGAAAGATAGAGAGGAAGGGAGAGAGAGACAGAGAGCAGAGAGAGAGAGAGAGAGAAACAGAGACAGAGACAGAGATCCAGATGGACCTCCTTGGTATTATCAGTATGGAGGAACTTATGGAGCTCTTCTCAGATAATTTTTTTTAAAAATTCATAATTGAATAATAGTCTTAATTTAATAAGATGTTAGTGAAAATAAGATTATAATTTATTTTTTCTGTCCAAGTCCTCAGATCTCTTTAAATCTGTCCTCAGATCTGAAGGCCCTTGGCTTAGTAAGAAAAACTAGATTTCTAAATGTATTCTGAAATATTATTCTTTGTGAAATATTCGTCTGTTTTGAATATCCATGAAGGAATGTAGAATATTAAAAAAAATCTACAAAAGAGAGTAGGATAAACTAGCAGACAGACTATGGTTCCACTATTATCTTTCAGTGGTTAATTAGGGGAAAAAAGAAACTGAAGAAGTCCCTAAACATATTACTGGATCCCTATAGCCAACTTATGAGACAATATAAAGTCACATGGATAAATTAGTATTAATTTCATTCTTCATTATTTGAGAGAAAGAATACATTGAAGTAATTTCAGATTCACCTGTCAATTTGAAGAAAAGAACTAAAAATGGTGGGAGAGGGATTTTATATTCAACAATCAGTGAATTACCATTGGTAAACATGCTAGGCTTTCTCCAAGATTGTGTAGCAGATTATAAATGTTTATGCACATTGGACTATTCTAAGATAATGTGGTCATATCTAAAGCAGTGAATTCTAGAAAGACTATTAGTATAGGATTGGAGAGTTTCCTCCTTAGAGATACTGCTATGTATAGAGAATGAAGTAGAGTTCAACAAATATGAAGTGTAGAAGAGTGGAAGGAAGAGTGTACTTTGGTCCACTTCTTTCTATCTTATAATAAAATCTTTCATGCAAATCACTATTTCTGTGAACATTATAATGATGGTTTTGTTTGAGCATCTTAGTAGCTTCATGATTGGCTAACTCTAGGCTGCTCACATCAAGTTCATTTAAGAAAATGGATGTGTATCCTTTTTCTTTTGTTAATTTAATTATAAATGAAACTCATCTACCTAACAGTTGGTATGGGACCCAGTTGGAAACTAGAGCACTTTCCAAATTTTAATAGCAATCAGTAAAGCATAACAGGTTTAAAAACTCCAATCAGTTGCTAAATTAACTAACAAATGTCTTTTGAATTTCCCTACAGCCTTACCTAATTCAGAAAAACTGAGAAGCAGAAATTTTTGTGCTACCTACATGGATGCATCAAGGCTCACTTTTCACTTTTCATAGGCCTAATTACAATTCTCTAGAGAAAGAATCATATGAAACTCCAATAATACCTTCAATAGTGACATATATTGAAGACCAGGAAAATTACAATATTAATATGTTTTCAACATTTCATTGAATTTATCATCCATTACATGTTACATATGTCTGGATGAATTACTGTTAGAAAGGTGTTCAGAAAGTAGAAAAATTTCTATATAAAGAATCATATCATAAGAGTACAACCCTTTGCCTAAAATGTTATGAACTTTATAAAATTTTATGACAATCTCCATAAGTTATAGATATGTTTTATAATTGTAGGAATTCATACACTGGAGTTCTTGGCACTGACAATCATACATTTCCCTTAGACAATCATGTAGGACTCATATGATCATGGGTAAATCACAACCATTCAATAATATATATGTTATACTTTCCTCAAAACGTTCTTCAGAAGAATAAAAAATAATAGCTAACATGCATCTATTGCTTCAACATTTGAAAAGTCATTGTACAAAGTAACAAAAATATTTTAAATGATTAACTGTGAGATAGTTAGCTATTCTAATCAATATAGGAATTCAAAACGATTCTAAAGGTTTTATCATGAAAATTGTAATCCACCCTGAGAGAGAGAACTGATGAACTCTGAGTGAATAATGAAGCATATTTTTCCTACTTTATTTTCTTTCTTTCTTTCTTTCCTTCCTTCCTTCTTTTCTTTTTTCTTTCCTTCATTCCTTTCTGTTTGAAGCATGGCTAATATGGAAGAACATTTTACATAATTTATATCTATCTATCTATCTATCTATTTATCTATATCTATATATCTATATATCTATATGTATATATATATATATGGAGAGAGAGACAGAGAGAGAGACAGAGAGAGAGAGAGAGAGAGACAGAGAGAGAGAGAGAGACAGAGAGAGAGAGAGACAGAGAGACAGAGAGAGAGAGAGAGTTTGGTTGTTTCCTTTACAAATGAGTAGGGGGGGATTGAAGAGGGGGAGAAAATTTGGAATTAAAAATTTAAAAACAAATGTTAAAACAATTGAACAAAACATACTTTTAAAAATTTGTGAAATGCTTTACGTATATTTAACACTTTCAGTATATCTAGAAGATAGGTGATATTATTATTCCCATTTTACAGATGAGGAAACTAAGGCTGGTGAGGATAAATAAGTTACCCAAAGTTACTCATCTAATAAATGTCTGAGGAAGGATACAAACTCATATATTATTTTGTTCAAACCCAGCACACTATTCCCACAACCTAGATGTATTTAAAGTGCTTCACAATATAACAATAAGCTAATAATATTCCTATGATTATAAGAATACAGAAATACAATAGCTAGGGGTGATAGGGACTGGATGTGTGATTCCACTAGTATACAGAAATCTGGGTTGAGGACATCCTTTCTTTCCAGTGCATGTTAGTGCATTTTCTCTATTTGTGATCCTAGAGTTACCCATCCTAGAACAGTGAAAAGTGCTCTTATAAGTGATTTATTCAAGGTCACACAAATAGCGTGTCAGAGTGAGGACCTGAACATGTATTTCACTTTTCCAGGTCAGCTCTCTATTACACTATGTCAGATATATTCTTTACAAATTACATTTAAGTAAAACTCTTATAAATTGACTCTTTTATAAATGGAAATGGGAACTATCTAAACCATCTGTCAGTTAATACTTTTATAAATATAAAATAAAATAAATATAAATTTAATAATGAAGATTTTTTATGGATTTTTAAAGTATAAATAAATATATGAAGAAGCCATGATTTCCCAATTTATTGTTTCCCTCCTAATCTTGTCCGCATTAGTTTTGTTTGTACAAAAACATTTTAACTTAATATAAGTAAACTTTTCTATCTCATCTTCAATTAAGAGTTTCAATTCTTCTTTGGACACAAATTACTTCCTTTTCCACAGGTCTGAGAGGTAAACTATCCTATGTTCCTCTAATTTGCTTATAATATCACTCTTTATATCTAAATCATGAACCCATTTAGATCTTATGTTGGTACGTGGTGTAAGGTGTGGATCAACCACTAATTTCTTCAATACTAGTTTCCAATTTCCCAGCAGTTTTTGTCTAATAGTGAGCATTTATTAGAAAAGCTGGGGTCTTTGGGTTTATCAAATATTAGATTGCAATAGTTATGGCCTGGTATGTTCTATGATCATATCCTATTCCGCAGAACAATTCCTCTATTTCTTAACCGGTACCAAATGGTTTTGATGACTCCTGCTTTATAATATAGTTTTAGATCTGGCACAACAACGGCACCTTCATCAGCCTTTTTTTCATTAATTCCCTTGAGATTCTTGAACTTTTGTTCTTCCAAATGAAGTTTGCTACAATTTTTCCTAGATCTGTAAAATAATTTCTTGAGGGTTTAATTGATATGACACTAAATAAGTAGTTTGGGTAGTACTGTCATTTTTACTATATTAATTTGAACTACTCATGAGCACTTGATGTTTTTCCACCTGATTTGATCTGACTTTGTGTGAAAAATGTTTTGTAGTTTAATTTGTATAGTTCATGACTTTTCCTTGGCAGATAGATTCCCAAATATTTTATATTGTCAACAGTTATTTTGAATGGAATTTCTTTTTGTATCTCTTGCTGCTGAACACTGTTGGTAATATATAAAAATGTTGATGATCTATGTGGATTTATTTTGTATCCTGCAACTTTGCTAAAGCTATGAATTGTTTCTAGCAGTTTTTTACTTGAGTCTCTAGGCTTTTCTAAGTATACCATCATGCCATCTGCAAAGAGTAATAATTTGGTTTCCTTATTACCTACTCTAATTCCTTTAATCATTTTTCTTCTCTTATTACCAAAGCTAACATTTATAATACAATATTAAATATAATGGTGACAGTGGGCAGCCTTGTTTCACTCCTGATCTTATTGGAAATGGTTCTAGTTTGTCTTCATTACATATGATGCTTGCTGATGATTTTAAATAGATGCTACTAATCATTTTAAGGAAAAGCACACTTATTCCTATACTCTTTAGTGTTTTTAATAGGAATGGGTGTTGGATTTTATCAAATGCTTTTTTCTGCATTTATTGAGATAATCATATGATTTTTGTTAGTTTGGTTATTAATATAATTGTTTATACTTATTGTTTTCCCAATATTGAACCAGCCCTGCATTCCTGGTACAAATCCTACTTGGTCATAGTGTATTATCCTGGGGATGACTTTCTGTAATCTCATTTCTAATGTCTTATTTAAGATTGTTGCATCAATATTCATTAGGGAATTTGTCTATACTTTTCTTTCTCTGTTTTCTCCCTACCTGGTTTAGCTATCAGCACCATATCTGTATCACAGAAGGAATTTGGTAGTATACCTTCTTTCCCTATTCTTTCAAATACTTTATATAATATTGGAATTAATTGTTCTTTGAATGTTTGGTAGAATTCACATGTAAATCCATCTGGCCCTGGAGATTTTTTCTTAGGGAGGTGATTAATAGCTTGGTCTATTTCTTTTTCTAAAATGAGGCTATTTAAACAATTTATTTCCTCTTCTGTTAACCTGGGCAGTCTATATGTTTGTAGATATTCCTCCATTTAATTTAGATTATCAAATTTGTTAGCATAAAGTTGGGCAAAGTAATTCATAATTATTACTTTAATTTCCTCTTCATCGGTGGAAAGTTCTCCCTTATAATTTTTGAGACTAACCATTTGATTTTCCTCTTTCCTGTTCCTAATTAAATTAACTAAAAGCTTATCTAATTTGTTGGATTTTTCATAAAACCAACTCAGTTTTATTTATTAATTCAATAGTTTGGTTATTTTAAATTTTATTAATCTCCCCTTTTTTTCAGAATTGCCAATTTGGTATGTAATTGAGGGTTTTTAATGTGTTCTTTTTCTAGCATTTTTAATATTAAGCCCAATTCATTGAACTTCTCTTTCTCTATTTTATGCAAGTAAGCATCTAGAGATATAAAATTACTCCTTATAACCACTTTGGCCATATCCCACAAATTTTGGTATGTTGTCTCATTGTCATTCTCCTGGAAGAAATTAATAATTGTCTCTATGATTTGCTCTTTCACCCATTCATTCTTTAAAATTAGATTATTTGATTCCCAATTAACTTTTGGTTTATTTTCTCCTGGCCTTATACCACACGTGTTTTTTATTGCATCATAATCTGAAAAAAATGCATTTATGGTTTTTGCCTTTCTCCATTTGATTTTGAGGTTTTTATGCCTTTTGAGGTTTTTCTTTCTTATTTATTTTGTGATTTGATTTATCTAATTCAGAGAGAGCAAGGTTGAGATCCACCACAAGTATAGTTTTGTTGTCTATTTCTTCTTGCATGTCCCTTAATTTCTCCTCTAGGAATTTGCATGTTATACCACTTGGTGCATATATGTTTAGTATTGATATTGCTTCATTATCTATGGTACTTCTTTTTTTTCTTTTTTTTTTAATTAAAGTTTTTTATTTGCATAACATATGTATGGGTAGTTCCTCAGAATTGATCTTTACAAAGCTTTCCATTACAAATTTTACCCCCAGTCCCCTCCCCTCCCCTAGATGGCAGGAAGTCCACTGCATGTTAATAATGATAAAATACTTGACAAGTTGTTTTGCAAGAAAAATCCGATCTATAAGAAAAAAAAAACATAATCAGAGAAAGGAAGCACAATGCAAGCAAACATCATTAGAGAGCATGAAAATATTCTGTTGTGGTCCACATTTCATATCCCTCTCTCTGGGTGTATATGGCTTTCTTCACTGAACAGTTGGAACTGGTTTGAGACATTTCTTTGTTGTACAGAGCCATGTCCATCAGAATTGATCATCATGTAATATTGTTGTTGCTGTGTATAATGATCTCCTGGTTCTACTCATTTTACTCCGCATCAGTTCATCCAAACCTCTCCAGGGCTCTCTGAATTCATCCTGTTGATCATTTCTTACAGAGGAATAATATTCCATAAAATTCATATACCATAATTTATTCAGCCACTCTCCAATTGATGGGCATCCATTCAGTTTCCAGTGTCTAGCCAATACAAAAAGGGCTGCACAAACATTCTTGCACATTTGGGTCCCTTTCCCTCCTCTAAGATCTCTTTGGGATATAAGCCCAATAGAAACACTGCTGGGTCAATGGGTATGCACAGATTGATAACTTTTTGAGCATAGCTCCAAATTGCTCTCCAGAATGGTTGGATCCGTTCACAGTTCCACCAAAAATGTATTGGAGTCCCAGTTTACCCACATCCCCTCCAACATTCATCGTTATATTTTCCTGTCATTTTAGCCAATCTGACAGGTGTGTAGTGGTACTTCAGAGTTGTCTTAATTTGCATTTCTCTGATCAAGAGTGATTTGGAGTAACTTTTCATATGACTAGAAATGGTTTTAATTTCATCATCTGAAAATTGTCTGTTGATATTCCTTGACCACTTATTTATTGAAGAGTGGCTTGAATTCTTATAAATATGACACAATTCTCTATATATTTTAGAAATGAGGCCTTTATCAGAACCATTAAATGTAAAAATTATTTCCCAATTTAATGCTTCCCTCCTAATCTTGTCTGCACTAGTTTTGTTTGTACAGAAACATTTTAACTTAATATAATCAAAATTATCTATCTGGTGTTCAATTAAGAGTTACAGATCTTCTTTGGACATAAATTTATTCCATTTACACAGGTCTGAGAGGTAAACTGTACTACGTTCCTCTAATTTTCTTACAATATCACTCTTTATATCTAGATCATGAACCCATTTAGATCTTATCTTGATATGTAGTGTTAGGTGTGGGTCAAGCCCTAATTTCTTCCACACTAGTTTCCAATTTTCCTAGTAGTTTTTGCCGAATAGTGAGTACTTATCCCAAAAGCTGGGGTCTCTGGGTTTAGCAAACACTAAATTGCTGAAGTTGTTGCCTAGATTGTCCTAATATCCTATCCTTTGCCACTGATCGACTGCTCTATTTCTCAGCCAGTAACAAATGGTTTTGATCACCGCTGCTTTATAATACAGTTTTAAATCTGGCACAGCAAGGCCACCTTCATCTGCCTTTTTTTCATTAATTCCTTTGAAATTCTTGATCTTTTGTTCTTCCAAATGAACTTTGCTACTATTTTTTCTAGATATGTAAAATAATTTCTTGGGAGTTTGATTGGTATGGCACTAAATAAGTAGATTAGTTTGGGTAGTATTGTCATTTTTATTATATTCACTCAGCCTACCCATGAGCACTTAATGTTTTTCCAATTGACTAGGTCTGATCTTATTTGTGTGGAAAGTGTTTTGTAGTTTAGTTCATATAGTTTCTGAATTTTCCTTGGCAGATATATTCCCAAATATTTTATACTATCATCGGTTATTTGGAATGGAATTTCTTTTTATATCTCTTGCTGCTGAACTTTGTTGGTAATATATAAAAATGCTGATGATTTATGTGGATTTATTTTAAATTCTGCAACTTTACTAAAGTTGTGAATTGTTTCCAGTAGTTTTTAGTTGAGTCTCTAGGGTTCTCTAAGTATACCATCATGTCATCTGCAAAGATTGATATTTTGGTTTCTTCATTACCTACTCTAATTCCTTTTATCTCTTTTTCTTCTCTTATTGCCAAAGCTAACATTTCTAATACATTATTTAATAGTAATGGTGACAGTGGGTAGCTTTGTTTCACTCCTGATCTTATTGGGAATGGTTCTAGTTTGTCTCCATTACATATGATGCTTGCTGATGGTTTTAAGTAGATGCTACTAATCATTTTAAAGAAAAGCCCATTTATTCCTATATTCTCTGGTGTTTTTTATAGGAATGGGTGTTGGATTTTATCAAATGCTTTTTCTGCATCTATTGAGATAATCATATGTTTTTTGTTAGTTTGGTTATTAATATAATTAATTATGCTGATAGTTTTCCTAATATTGAACCAGCCCTGTATTCCTGGTATAAATCTTACTTGGTAATAGTGTACTATCCTGGGGATGACTTTCTGTAATCTCATTGCTAATATCTTATTTAAAATTTTTGCATCAATATTCATTAGGGAAATTGGTCTACAGTTTTCTTTCTCTGTTTTTACCCTACCTCGTTTACCTATCATCATCATATCAGTCTCATAGAAGGAATTTGGTAGTATACCTTCTGTCCCTATTTTCTCAAAGAGTTTTTGTAGTATTAGAATTAATTGTTCTTTGAATGTTTGGTAGAATTCACATGTAAATCCATCTGGCCCTTGAGATTTTTTTCTTAGGGAGTTGGTTAATAACCTGTTTTATTTCTTTTTCTAATATGGGGCTATTTAAATTATTTATTTTCTCTTCTGTTAACCTAGGCAATCTATATTTTTGTAGATATTCCTCCATTTCATTTAGATTATCAAACTTATTGGCATAAAGTTGGGCAAAGTAACTCCTAATTATTACTCTAATTTCCTCTTCATTGGAGGAAAGTTCTCCCTTATCATTCTTGAGACTAACAATTTGATTTTCCTCTTTCCTTTTTCTTATCAGATTAACTAAAGGCTTATCTATTTTGTTGGTTTTTTCATAAAACCAACTCTTTCTTTTATTTATTAATTCAATAGTTTTCTTATTTTCAATTTTATTAATTTCCCCTTTAATTTTTAGAATTTCCAATTTGGTATTTAATTGAGGGTTTTTAGTTTGTTCTTTTTCTAGTTTTTTTTTTAATAATAAGCCCAATTCATTGATCTTTTCTTTCTCTATTTTATGCAAGTAAGCATCTAGAGATATAAAATTGCCCCTTAAAACCGCTTTGGCCGAATCCCACAAATTTTGGTATGTTGTCTCCTTATTGTCATTCTCCTGGATGAAATTATTGATTGTGTCTATGATTTGCTCTTTCACCCATTCATTCTTCATGTTTGAATTATTTAATTTCCAATTAACTTTTGGTTCATTTTCTCCTGGCCTTATATTGAATGTGATTTTTATTGCAAGATGATCTGAAAAAGATGCATTTACTATTTCTGCCTTTCTGCATTTGATTTTGAGGTTTTTGTGCCCTAATACATGGTCAATTTTTGTGTAAATTCCATGGATCGCTGAGAAAAATTAAACTCCCTACTATCTCCATTCAATTTTCTGCACAGATCTATCATACCTAACTTTTCTTTCAATTGGTTTACCTCCCTAGTTTCTTTCTTATTTATTTTGTGGTTTGATTTATCTAATTCTGAGAGAGCAAGGTTGAGATCCCCCACTAGTATAGTTTGGTTGTCTATTTCTTCTTGCATCTCTCTTAATTTCTCCCCTAGGAATTTGGATGCTATTGCACTTTGTACATATATATTTAGTATTGATATTGCTACATTATCTATCGTAACCTTTAATAAAATATAGTTTTCTTCTTTATCTCTTTTAATTTGATAAATCTTTGCTTTTACTTGTTCTGAGATCAGGATTGCTATCCCTGGTTTTTTTTGTTTGTTTGTTTGTTTGTTTGTTGTTGTTTTTGTTTTTGTTTTTGGTTCACCTAAAGCATAATAGATTCTGCTCCAGCCCTTTACCTTCATATGTATCTCTATGTTTTAGATGTGTTTCTTGTAAACAACATATTGTAGGATTCTGGTTTTTAATCTAGTCTGCTATCCACTTCCATTTTACGGGAGAGTTCATCCCATTGACATTAACAGTTAAGATAACTTATTCTGTATTTCCTGCCATCTTATTTACCCAAACAGCAGTGTTTCTACTGGGCCTATATCCCAAAGAGATCTTAAAGGAGGGAAAGTGACCCACATGTGCAAGAATGTTTGTGGCAGCCCTTTTTGTAGTGGCAACAAACTGGAAACTGAATGGATGCCCATCAATTGGAGAATGGCTGAATAAATTATGGTATATGAATGTTATGGAATATTACTGTTCTGTAAGAAACAACCAGGTGAATGATTTCAGAGAGGCCTGGAGAGACCTACCTGAACTGATGCTAAGTAAAATGAGCAGGACCAAGAGATCATTATACACAGCAAAAAGACTATACAATGGTCAATTCTGATGGACATGGTTCTCTTTAACAATGAGGTGATTCAAATCAGTTCCTATTCATCGCTATTCAGCGATGAAGATAGTCATGCATATCCAGAAAGATGTCTGTGGGAACTGAGTGTGGACCACAACATTTTAATGCTTTCTGTGAATATTTACTTACATTTTGCTTTCCTTCTTAGGCTGTTTTTTTTTTTCTTTTCTCTTTCTAGATCTGATTTTTCTTGTGGAGTAAGATAATTGTATAGATATGTATACATATATTGGATTTGTCATATATTTTAATATATTTAACATGTATTAGACTACCTGTTATTTAAGGGTGTGGGTGGGGGAAAGGAGGGGAAAAATTTGGAACAAATTTTTTTTTGCAAAGGTCAATGTAGAAAAATCACTCATATGTTCTGTAAATAAAAAGCTTTAATCAAAAAAAAAAAAAGAAATCAACTGAATAGATAATGCCATGATTTGCCATTTAATTCCCTGTAATGACGATTAAATGAATTAAGAAGAAAATAAATAAATAAAATTGCTGTCTTTCTGTATTTGATTTTGAGATTTTTATGAATTTTTTATGTATGTATCATGTATTACTAAAGAAAAAGCCACACATTCCTTTCTATTCACATTCAGTTTTCTGCAGAGGTCTATTGTATTTAACTTTTCTAAATTTCTACTCATCTCCTTAATGTCTTTCTTGCTTATTTGTAGTTAAATTTAACTGGTTCTGAGCAGGGGAATTAGTGGTCCCCCACTATTATCGTTTTGCTGTCTATTTCTTCCTGCAATTCTTTTAACTTCTATAAAAAATTGCATTCTATACCACTTAATGTAAATATGTTTAGTATTGGTATTACTTTATTGTCTATGGTTTCTTTTAGCAAGGTGTAATTTCCTTCCTTATTTCTTTTGATTAGATCTGTTTTGTTTTCTTTGTGGAAGATACAGGATTGCTACCCCGATTTTTTTTTCTTTTCTTTTTTTTCTTTATCTAAAGCATAATATATTTTGCTTCAGCCTTTTACCTTTACTCTGTGTGTATTTCTGTGCAGCAAATGTGTTTCTTGTAAACAACATATTGCAGGACTCTGTTTTTTAATCCAATCTGCTATCTTTTTTGGGGGCGGAAGGGTTGAAATTCACATTCACAGTTAAAATAACTAAATGTGTATTTCCTCTATCCTTCCCCTCCTTTATACTTTTCTTTCTCTGTTTACCTTGTCTCTCCTCATTGAAGTTTTTCTTCTGACCCCCCACTTCTTTTCATCTGCCCTTCCTTCTATAACATCATTTTTTCCCCTCCTTTTCCCTCCTACTTCTACCATCCCTTCTGGCCTTCCTTTTATCATCTCCTCCCCTTCATTTTCTTTTCCCTTTACCCTTCCTTCTACTACTTCCCTTTAGGGTGAGGTAATTTTTAAATTTATTTATTTAATATCTTCCCTACTTCCATTTAAAACATTTTTTGCAATTTGTTTGCAAAACTTTTGGGTTAACAGATTCTCTCTCTTATTCCCACCCACAGCACCCATTATGAAAGCACATGTGAAGTTATGCCCAGAGAGGAATTTTCACACCTAATTGTGTATGTCATTCCCTCTTTGAACTAAGCAAAATTCAAACATTGTTCACACTTCCCTTCTTTCCCTCTAATAGTTCTTTTTTACCTCTTCTTTTGATGCTCTAATTTCTTCTTCTCTCAGCACAATACTTTCCCTCCCCTCAGCCCGTAACTTTTTATATCATCCCATCAAAATCAATTCATACCCATATGGATATTACTCTATGGATACTATTTCTAATTGCCCTAATAGAGCTACAATTCTTAGAAGTTACAATATCATCTTCCTGTGTAGATACATAAACAGTTTATTTTTATTGAATAACATGCATTTCTTTTCTTTCATGTTTACCTTTTTATGCTTCTCTGGAGTCTTTTATTTGAAAATCAAATTTTTTGTTTAACTCTGGTCTTTATATCGAGGAAGTTTGAAAGTGTGCTGTTTCAATGAATACCCATCTTTTCCCTAGAAAGATTATGCTCAATTTTGCTCGGTAGTTGATTCTTGATTGTAATGAAAACTCTCTTGTCTTACAGAATATTATATTCCAAGTCCTCCAAATTTTTTTTAATATAGAAGCTTTTAAATCCTCTGTAATGTTGACTGTGGCTTCTTAATATTTGAATTGCTTCTTTCTGGATGTTTGATCACACCAACCTTAGTTTACAGAAGAAGAAACAGAGAGCCCTCTATGGATGTTAAATGATTTGCCAAAAGTTATTGAGGTAATAACATCATAGGCAGGATTTAAACTCAAGTCTTTTGCCTTTATAGTAATTACTCTTTTCACTGTACAATACCACTCTAATATCATGACAATAAAATGATTGTTTCCTCATGATTTTGACCACTTGCCATATACCAAAAGACCCTAAACCATATTTTTAAAATATATTATGTTTTTAAGACAATTTTTTTCTCTTTGCTCTTAAAAGGAAATGAAATACTAACAAGAACAGCAAGAGAATTGTGCAAAGTCTCTATACAAAGAGGACTTCCAGAGTTGTTGTTGTAAGTTAAAACTTGTCACATGTATTTCTTATACATTTATTGTTTTCTAAATTTAAGCTTACTCCTTCTTTGGATGCTATATGTATTTCTAAGAAGAAATAAAGTTCTTAGGAGAATATTATGTATTGACTCTCTTTTGCATGTTATCTGAGAGTAGCAATAGCTGTCCTCTAATTTGAGCAGAAGTTGGGAAACACTGTTATTCCTTCTGCTTTTCCTTTTCCTCCTCCATTCATTCATTTATTTATTCCAAAAAGCTAGAGCAGTTTACTTTTTGTCCTGTTCAGTTTTTCATTTTTGATTTCTTAAAATATAATTCTGAAAAGATAGGCTTTTAAAAAGCTTTTTGTGGGACAGCCAGATGGTACAGTGGATGGAGCACTGTTCCTGGAGTCGGAAACTTGAGTTCAAATGCAGCTTCAGATATTTAACACTTCTTAATTATGTGACCCTGGGCAAGTCACTTAATGGCCATGCCAAAAAAGAAAAAAAAAAAAAAAGCTTATTGTGTTTTAAATGAAGCTACTTGACTAAGGCCTTTAAACCCTAAACTCCCGCTGGCTTTCATAGAATGACTAGTAACAACCCAAGTTTCTGTTGCTCATTATTTAGTTTTGGTGGCTTAGAATGAGTTCCAGTAGTAATTGTTTTCTGTTCTGGCCAGAATCTTTCCCTCCCTGATTAATATCTTTATAATGGCAACTTGAGCCAAATTTTGTTTCAATTTTTACCTAGCTCTTAGTCTTTTTTAAAATTATTATTATTTTATCCCTTAGTCGTTTAATGAGCATGTCTTACCTGAGAGAGACCTTAATTTCCAAAGGCCAAAGTCACCCATAGCATTTTGGACCCTCTTCAGTTGCCCTGATCTTTGCCTTACTACTGATCTCTAATGACTTTGGAGGAGAGAGTAAGGCTGAAGACTTTGTTCAGCCAGTCTGCCTCACTTATATCCTATTCAAAAGCAATTCAGGACATCCCTCTCTTGATGTCATTGATTCTCTCTGAGAATGAAGGATGAATAATAGCTGTGACACTGTGTGCAGCTATTACCCCTTTCACATTTAAGAGCTTCCTATCTCTATAATGACTCAGAAGCTAGATAACTAAGTTTTACAAACTTGGGTGAAATGTAATCTACCAAGAGAAGTTAATCCCCACTTTTGCTAATCTTGGTCAACAGTTCCAGGCACTGAGGAGTTTTACAATATACCAGATGGTATTATACTCTCCACCTAATGCCAAAAAATACTGGGAATAAATAATCCCCATTTCTTTATGATTTTCTGAGAATTTTTGCAATGCATTTCCCTATGGCTCAAGCTTCTGTCTACTTAGAACCTTTTGCTATTCTCTTTTTATAATCCTTAATCATAACAGTATATCATAGGAACAAATTTAACAGAAAGCCTTGAGAGGTTACTGAATTAAAGCCTTTCATTTCAACGATGAGGAAAGCGAAAATATGTTTTGGCCATCCAGAGACTGTGACTAGCAAAGAAAGAATTTGAACCTAGGCTTTCTAGCTGTGAAGTGATTAGGTTTTTCACTTTTATAGTGGAGTTGATTACACAGGCAATATTTAATTCAGACTTAATGAAAAAATTGCAACATGCATAAAATAAAATATGGTATAAATATCTACAGTGAGGGCTGTAGGCTTATTACTCCTTCTAGATCTAGACATTCCTTAATTGATCTACATTCACATGTTTTAAACTCAGGGTTTATAATGCTATATCATTTCCTTATTAGAACATAAGCATTTTATCTTTTATAGCCCCTTGGGCCAATGTGTAAATCTGATTTCCTTGACTTTGCATATTTGTCAAATGTGTTTTCCTTTTTCTCTGGGAAGTAGAGAAAAAGAAACAGATAAAATAAATCTTTGCTAATTGAAGGGAAAAAAAAGAAAAGAAAGAAAAGATAAAGTTCAGGCACTGGGACCCAAACTTTCTTATTAGCTACTCTGTGGAAGCTAACAAATATATCCGAAGCTGAGGTTATTAGCTACCTTCTACTTTCTTCCTAATTTTCTACTCATGACTTCTTGATGGGTGGTATCCAATCATTGAGGGAACTTTCATCCTAGGTAGCTTATTACTCTTTCAGGCATTTTTACACACCACACTGCATAAACTTCTGACCCAGCTTTCCACCCCAGAACAGGTGGCTCATCGACTATTCTATATATAGCATATATGAGTCCAATCATGCCTGAGGGCTTCTTCCTCATTATGAAGTAATGGAATGGATTTATAAGCAGACCCAGTTATAGAGAAAGACCCATTCACCATCCTTGCTGTAGCTTTTGACACATTACTTCTCCAATATTCCCAGTGGATTCCAACCATGCCTTTGTCATTTACAGTATCCATTCAATTTTTTTTTCTTTTCCTTTTTCTTGGTCTTATGAGTAGATCAACCTGAAATTAGGGACCTAAAGTTTATTAGATAGGACATACCTGTGAATTCAAAACCCTGTTACATGAAACCAGAATAGAAAAGTTTGGAATGAGAAGCAGAAGAACTCTTTTAGGAATAAAATATATGTAGACTTTATGATAATTCTAAAGTCTTTTTCTTTCTTTCTTATTTCCAGGCATTCAAACATGTGCCTAGTAATTCAGGTTGTCAAATAAATGGCTCCAAAGAAGTTTGAGGAGGGAGAGTAATTTGGCAAATTCTCAAAGTTAAATATCATGTATCTGCATTCTTAAAAGTACCTAGCATTTTATGTCTCCCATTAAAGACAAAAGGCATATGTCTCCCTCATTCCTTTACCCTCACATTATTTACCAGGTTTAGTTACTCTGTGACAGTTTTTTTGTCACTTTCTCGATTTTCTCCAAATGTCTTTTAGAATGATATGGAATAAAATTTTGGAAAAAAAATAAATGTCTTAATACCTGATGTGATAAAATCATGGTTTCATGTTGAAGAATTAAAGAATTATGCATCAAAATCTTGTGAATTCAATGCCAAATCATGTAAAAATACATGAACACAGAAAAAGGAAGATACACGGCATGTTAAAAAGTTTTTTTTATTTTTTAAGATGTAAAAAATTGTAAGGTTTACTGCATTTCAATTAATTATTAAAAAAGAAAGATGCCTTCCATCAACCTATGTCCATTTATCAAATAACAAAAAAAAAAACTTTCTCAGCCTGTTGAGAAAGATGCAGATAAAACCAAATATGACTAATATAAAATACTAACAATATCTTACCCTTGTCATATCATGTGTGATTTATGAACATCTGTACCCATATTATCAAATGGGAGGCTTATTTATTAAATATAAAAGATAGATATGATTATTTCATTTATCTGATGAGAAAACTGAGGTCATGAGAAACTGTTTGATTTTTAAAAGATTAATGATATTAATAAAAGAGGATCCAGGATGATAATCTCAATTATGACTCCCAATGAAATGCTTATTCTAGTAGGTCATACTCTTCTTGCTTGCCAGACCAGATGTGGACTGGATGTGACATTTTCCTCTAAAGATTCACAGTGCCTCAAATTCTCTGCAGCTAGTGCTCAATTACTGGATTCATTTGTTAATTAGCCTCATGCAAAATATAGCTAAGTCTTCTGGGATGATATTGAAGAATAGGGTATACATGTCAGCTGCTCCAGTTTGGATCAAGCAAAATTTTTCTAATCTCAACCATCTTCTCTGGGATTCTTCCCTTATGTATTTTAATATTCAAACCAACTTCTTCTGATCAGATTTTCTCCCCTGGTTTTCAGGTAGGCACCAGTTGAGTTAGAAACTCTAGACTGGTTGATTCTCCAAGATGCCCTGCTAAGAAGAAACTTCAGACCTCATACAATCTGATTTAACCCTCCCTTCCAACAACATAGAAATTCCTCCTGAAACCCTTTGCACAGACATTCCAACTGATTTTATTATGAAAAATGGAGACATTTAACATTTTTTTGAGATAATATCGGTGACAACTATCCTAAGGTAAGGAGTTCAAAAAACTAGCTTGTCTTTGTAGCAATTAGGTCCAACCATGTTGCAAAATGATTACCAATTAAATGATCAACTCAGATTTCATTGGGTGGAAAGGCTGTACTTAAACACAGTCTTCTGAGCAAAGCAAATGGTATTTTTTTTAGATGGTGGGGTATGGCAGATAATCAAAATTACCCAATCCATACTTTCCTACTTGTACAGAATTTCAAATTTCTATTGTCCTTTTCCCAACCCCTACTTATTTCTCCACTTATTTCCTAAAGGAAGCCTTTCCTGAACAATAGATTTTATTCCATTACTCCCTGACTATTCAACACTGTGTGTGTTTTCTATGCTAGGCAGTACTCACATGACTTATTTGGTTCTTAAGTAGTGTTTCAGAGTATTTTTTAATGTAAATATTATTTCTTCTCAATTTCAAGAGTTCACAAGCTCCTGGAAGGATTTAAAAGCCTTATTTTTCTAAATAAATTTCCACATCAGCTAATATATTGCTCTGTATTAGAGGAATTATAATAAATGTAGGTGTAGTTGAATCCAATGAAATGCAGTTCACTCTAATGACATTCTAGGCATTCACAGTAAATACAAAAACAAACTGCAAAACAGTCTCTACCCTCATGTATGCTACATTATATTCTGATTGACCAAGAAAATAAAGGTTTTTTTTAATAAGTACTTTATATATCTTTTGTCTCCCAAACAATTCAACAAAACAAGAAAACTTTAAAAATGTTTAACATTTTCCTTACCTGTTTTCATTTGAGAGCTATCAGACTTTTTAAAATAATGAATCTTCTACTTTTAATGGATTGAAGACTGATCTTATCATATAGTTCAATATTATTTGCATTTTACTATTGTTCTGTCACTTATTCTTAAGCAATCTAGAGAAAAAAAGTAGCTACAATATTGAGGACACTCTGATGAGGCATGCAAAATGGCCAGAAATAAAGAACTTGGAGATGGGGAGACAGGCATACCAAGAATGAAAGATCACTGTCCTGTTACTAGGCCCCATCATTAGAAAATCTAAACTTCATGTCATTTTTATTTCTCAACATATCATTAGGTATCAATCACTTAAGTCATTAGAAATTACTTGCAAATAATCAGTGGGTTTCCTTCTTTCTGCACATGGTAAAAAATAAAACCTTTATAAATTAATGGTCAATTAGGCTAAGTTACTTTATAGTGTCAACTCATATTAAGTAATTGAAACCAAAAAGTGAGTTATCAAAGGTGATGATGAAAGCATGAAGATGAAGGACAATTACTAGTTTTTACATTTTACTTGTAAGTATACAAAATATTTTGAATACATTATCTTATGTGATTTTAATGTCTTCATTGAAACAGTATTTCTGGTATGATTACCTTTATTTTAATTTTTTTTTGGTTGAGGCAATTGGGGCTAAGTGACTTGCCCAAGGTCACACAGCTAGATAGTGTTAAGTGTTTGAGATCATATTTGAACTCAGTCCTCCTGACTTCAGGGCTGGTGCTCTATCCATTGCACCACGTAGCTGCCCATGATTACTCTTATTTGTAAAGATGAAGTATCAGAGGTTCATTATCATTAAGTGGTTTGGCCATAATCACACAACTAGTAAGTTTCAGTGGCAGGACTTGAAACTAAATGTTTCTGATGTTTTACAATTATGTGAATACAGCTAGAATAATATATGCCTTTCCATAATTTTTCTATCCTTTTGACAGTTTTACAGTTAAATGAATTTTTTCACTGGAAAATATTTTCCACAGGGAAATCATAGGATGGAATTTGTTAGACACCATCATCTTGCCTGTTCAGTGCAAGTGTAGCAGATTTTATGAGAAATATACGATGCTTAATATACAACAAGGAATAGTATGTTTGTAGTTGGAGGTACTTAAGTTGTCTTTGTCACTACTTTGTAGTCTTATGTACATTATAAGTAAAATAGGTGGGTTAGATTAAATGATTCTTTTGATTCCTTCCAGTTCAAAATTCCACATAGATAAATGATTTCTGAGAGCTGGAAAGAAGCCTGTGATCTTGGTTACATATAACCATCTCACTGAATGTGGAAATGTACAATAGAGGAGAAGAGAGGAAAAGAAATAGATGTGTATTTATTAAGTACCTATTATGTATGAGGCATTGTTCTAATTACTTTACAAATATTAAATATTTTATACTCACAACAACTCTGAGAAGTAGGTGTTATTATCACCTTCATTTTACAGATCAGGAAGTTGAAGTAAATAAGGATTAGATAGATGATTTTGCTTTAGATTGAACAATAGGTGTCTGAAGCTGGAGATGAACCCAGATATCCCTGATTCCATTCCTAACTGTATCGCCCAGGAATGTTATATAGCCTAAATTTAAGCTGCTTGAAGAAAAAAGTAAATTTCAGTAGTAGCTCTCTGATATTTTCAGACATATTGGCAAATTTGCACAAAGAATCTCTGAGATAAAACTCCAGAGTCACACCAAGTGGTTGAGTCAATGATACAAGGAGGAAGATTTTTAAATCCATCTTTAGTTGGAGGATTTTTTCTTACAAAGTAATCATAACAGGCTCCACTTGAGTAAACATTGCATCAGAACAATGGTGTGAGAGCTTTTAAATGTAGCAGAGCAATCTTTAAACTCGACCCTAAAAGAAAAATAGAAGGAAGTGAAGGGCACAAAGGTAATATTGACAGAGGCCCTGCTGAAATTGCCAGGAGACTTGGTAGTGTTGATGTTAAGTAGGCATGACAGAGTAATTGACCCATCAAATTAGACAACTGGCAGGTGTGGTGAGAGGCAGAAAAGTCAAGCCCAGAAAATAAAAACATCTTTGCAAGTTTTTCAATCCTGAAAAAGAAAATCAGAGAATAGGAATGTAAGAGAATACTTTGACACAAGTGGCAGTGACTTGATAGGAGATGGATAATCAATTATCTGGGGATGCTATCAGGATATAAATGCCAAGGCATGTGTAGAGTAGGAAAATGAATATATGAAAAGGGAGCCACTAATGTCTGTGAATGACAATTTGAAAATAAAACAAAATACATTTTATTGTAGGCAAAAGAAGTCCTAGATAATTTCCATGAGCAGATATTCTCTATATAGGTTATACAAATTTCTAGAGAAAGATATGTTTTTAGATTACATAACCTGAATCATGCAACTAAATTGTAATGCTACATGTGACTAAAGAAACCAAAAGTAGACCAGGTGTAAGTGTACAGTTTTTCTATGATAGATAGGTAGAATATCTCATTGGGATGATTAGAGTCAAGTTTGCAAGACCATATTGTGTGGTGCATAGAAGACTGACCTGGGAGTGAGAAACACTTAGATTCAAGTCTAGTCTCTGGCAACTTGCTAAATATGGGAAAATGGGAAACTCACATAATTTCTCTATACCTCAACTTCTTCATTTATAAAATGGGAATATGAGATTTACCTTGTTTTCTGGATTGTCACGGGGTGTATGTTAGATTAGATATGTAAAATGGTTTGCTAGTGAAGCTTAGTAAGTAATTTCTTTTTTTTTCTTAAGTTAAGATTTATTACAAGGACTAAAGGATGTGTTTGACCATACAGGTAACATACTGTGCTGTTGAAATAACTAAGGTACAGCCTCTGAGCAGGTTCTGTGAAAAGACAATTGGGAAGGATAGGAATTTGAATTTGAGTATTACTTTGAACAATTTAGCCATAAATTTATCATAAAAAAGATATACTAGTTATGGAGGAGTATTTATTACCAGAAAGGAAAGGAGCACACCCTGTCCTGAAACTCAGGAAAGGCATTCTTAAGCTCATTAATAGATCATCTTCAACCCAGGATTTACCCAGCACCACAGCCCTTGAACAACTCCACTCCTCACTCTAACCCCTGCCACAAACACCCAGCTCCTTTACTTCTATCTGATCCCTGATTTGCTCTTTTATATGGAAGTGCAGTGGGTTTATGATATAGAAGAGGTAGACACAACATTCAGCCCTGAACTCCCAAGTGAAGGTAAACCAAGGGAAGACTCTTCACAAAAGACCACAAGAGAACTATAAACCTAAAACAATCCAAATATCATTTCAGATTAATTGCTACAAAAGTAAGGCTCCCAACCCTCAAAGTACTCCTTTAGCTAAGACCATTCCTAAGGTAGGGAGATTATTAGATTTGTCATCTGCTGAGAAGTTGGGTGGTTGTAAATCCATTGTCAATCCATGGATAAGCCATGAACAATAGATAAGCCGCTGTCATGTTTCTGACTATGAACTTTTCATAAAACACTAAAAACAGATCTTGGATTCTTGCCAGATAAGAAGATATTTTCTTAGAAGAAAAATGTGATTTACTATAAAAGGGCATAGTTAGATAGAAAAATATTGGCTACAATTACCTTAGTCCAGTCAGTAGGTGATTCAGACTTCTATGAAAATTAGTTCTTCCACCCCTACCATTTCCTGATAGACTTCAGAGGAAAGACAACTTTCCTGAATCTGAATCTAAAGAGCCAATCTTTGGCATCTAGCAGAAAGGTATAATAACCACAAGAATCTTGTGGCACTGAGAATAATGAGCTTAGACATTTTCCCCACTAGAATCTGTGAGGACTAATTCAAACCACTACCACCCTTGGGGAGATTCAGCATGCAGAAGAAAATGGGGCAGGAGATTTGAGAATGCTACCTGACTTACTTAGGAAGGATATGCGTCCCCTACATGAATGTTGTACCTACAGGCAATGAAGAACTTCATGTTGTTCATGTGCACAGAGACTGTGATATATAATGACACTGACTTTTCCCCAATCCCTCACCCATAAGTCTGACCAAACAAAAAAGACCAGGTCTTAGGTCTTAATGCTCCTAAAAGGTTCAAATTTTGCTCAGATCCATGATCAGCCTGGTCTTGGATTTTTAAAAAGATTCAGTTCTGCTTGATCCATCTAATGCTCCTTCAGTCCTCAGACAAACTGAGAGAGGTTGGGAACTTTGATGTTGATATCCCCAATATTGATGTTCTGAGGGATCTCAGAGAGATTAATGTTCTTCACTGCAGACACAGCTCGAGCACTGCTGAAAGGCCACCCTCTAACTTCTCCAATTTGTTTTGAGCTTCAATCTGAGCCACAATTTCATTCATGTTTGTTTCCAACACCATACCACCCATCACTACCTCTTGCAGGATATAATGCACCTTATCCATGTGGAAGATCAAGTCCAATTCACAGATATTTTCAAAACACTTGTCCAGTGTTTCCACAAAAACTAAATGAGGTCCAAGATCCCCAGTTCACTTTCTGAAGAATCCACGCAAAACACAAAATATAACTTGGCATAGTGCCAGTAAATCAACTTGTAGTCAGAACCGCCAATAAAACTTCCCCCCTCTAGGAACTTGCAGATGTTGTTATTCCGCTTAAGGACAAGGTGGAAAGTCTCCCTGACAATCTACTGTTGAATCTCTTCTGGGAAGCACTGGTAGAAGCGGACCAGCCGCAGCTTCCCGTGGTTGTTAAACACCAGAATGGCCTGGATCATCTTTCCGGGGGCCGACGCCACCACCAACTCTCAGACACCACTTCCAGCTCTTTCCCTAATAAGTAATTTCTAAGTAAAAAAAAAAGAAGTTTTAAAGCCTATGGAAAAAATAATTGTGTGGACTATCTCCTGAGCAGTGGATAAATAGAAATAAATCAGAAAGTTCTTATGAGTGTGACATTAAATAAAAATCATGCTGAATTTCATCTTGAAATTCTTAAATTTAGCAGACTGGTAGAAGAAGAAAAACTAAAGGAATCCATCAATTTATTGTTTAATTTCAGAGGTAGAATAAGTGACCAAATGTAAATTGTTAAGAAACATTAAAAATGAAGGATTTAAATAAAAGTCTAGAAACTATTTCATGTTTTATTGGTAAGCCAGGGTTATTGTATGTCTAAGGTTAAAAAAATTATCGAGCAGATGAGGAAAAAAAATCCTTTGTGAATATATGTCAGAATCAAAGCCAATTGTATAGGAAAAGTTATTTCTAGAAGTCTATTAAAGTGTAGTAAGGATGAATCAAATTAGACATTAAGCCAAAAAAGACTATGGATGCATCTTCTAAAAGGCTACAAAGCCAATAATAGGAAGTTGCTCATTTAAATATGTTGGAAAATGTCTGCTATAACTTGTAAAAACATAAAATTGAGAAGAAAAAGTGTAATTCAGAGTTGAAAAAGAGAAATCATTCCAATTAATTTTGTGCCTTGATCTTTTCTAAGGAATTCCTGAAGAAAGTTCATATACCTTAATTATATTTTGAAGCTAACTAGACAAAAGAGTAATAGCTAACATTTTTAACTTGTTAAAGCTTAAAACACTCTCAGAACACTGTGAAGGAATTGCAATTTCAACCTTATAGGCAATGTAAGATTAGAAAGGTTAGGTTGCCTAAGGTCATACAAATAGAAAGTTGCAGAGACAAAATTTGAGCACATTTCCTCTGATATAGTGATTGAGTAACCCTTGAAAAATAGTAAATACTGTTAGATTAGTGTAAGCTTTATTCAAGCAATCCAGCTAGAAAGTAGCTCTGCCAAGGTTTAAATTCAGGTTTTTGTTTTCTTTATCTTAAACTAATTCAACTAAAAATTTCAAAGCATTCACTATTTGTGAGATGGGGAAGATGATAGTGTCTCTCTGTCTCTCTTCATCTCTGTCTCTGTCTTTTCATGTTTGTGTGTGCATATATGTGTATAGATGTATAGATGTATATTTATGTCTACACATGCATATAAATACACACATATATACCCACACACATCTATATGTGTGTATGTTTTTAGTATATATAAACTTAAGACTGTTCACATATTCATTTATTACATAAATTCGCATTATGCAAATTCAACTTTACATTGTAAATTCAGAAAGAAGTCCTCATTCTAAAAACCATTATGAACATTTTTTTATGTGAAGCCAACACTGTATGATAAGATTTTGGAAAATGCCAGAAGCATAAAGGGTAGTTGGAAACTGAGAAGCACTTTGAAGTTGGTTCTATTGTTTCTACAGATAGTGAATGCTACTGTACTTCTCCCTATCTTCAGTAGTGATCTTTATGTTTTCACCATGACTGACAGCAAATGTGTTCTTGAGGGGAAAAGTGAACTTTCTTGTTAAGTGTATAACAACAGATTTTAAAATGAAAAGAATTAAAAATGACAAAGAGGACAAGAAATATCATCAATAGGAATTGAATTTAGTCTTTGGGTATTAATATTTTAACACCATAATGAAGAATGGTGTCCAGATAAAGAAGCATGAAAAAAACAGTGCTTTCATGAAGTCAACTTACCAGTTGAAACAAACAAATGGAAATACCATTCTAGAAATGGAAATATATATATGTACATATATATATAAATTATATGAATAGAAGATCAGACTCAAAAGAATATTCCTTTAAGTTTGATGAAAAGTCAAACAAAGGCTTTATGTCCCTTTGAAAATTTAAAGATAAAGTACTCTGAATAAAGAGTTTACATCAAACAGTGATTACAGTCAGAAAGAACCAAGTAAAAAAAAATAAATCTGTTCTTAGACACTTATTAGCTTTGTGATATGAAACAAGTTGTTTAATTTATTTCCTTATGTGTAAAATGATTTAGAGAAAGAAATAACAAATAACTAGTATCTTTGCAAAAATACAAACAAAAAAAACCAAACCCAAATGGAGTAATGAAGAGTTGGATACAACTGAAACTAGTGTTATAGTGATTGCTTTGAACAATATACACATTACATTTGCCCAGATAATTACATTTTTGGATGCCGAGGACTTAACATGAAGAGATTTCTGGAAGTCCTATACTATTTATTGTGCAATCTGGAATATTAATAAGGCATAAGATAACAGAAACATCTATGAAGAGGGTTTGGAAAAAAGTAGGCCCCTCCACCCTGCCATTGACTCCCTTTGAATGGATTTGATAAAATGAAACCTTTGGTGAAATGAATAATTTGAATATAAAATTAGGACAAGTATTGGAGTTAGAATTGGATGAGAATCATATGGAGGAACTTATTGAGGTTTTTAAAAGAAAAACAGTCAAATGAGGATTGATCTGGTAGCTACAAAGATTGCAGAAGAAAGGGAAACTTGAAAGTAGAGACTAAACCAAAAATGTTTACAATAAAACAGTTGGCACATTAATTTCATCATTTGAGTGATTTTCCCACTTGTATTGAATAAATGAATATAAATATTTTAAGATTTTAAGTCACCAGATATATGAAAAAAATCCCTGCCCAAAGATTTTTAATAACTTCATTAAAAATGCATATATATGGGGGCCAAGATGGTGGAGAGTAGACAGGTCTTTGTCGAGATCTTCCTGGCTTCCCTCAGATCAATGCCAGATCATTCCTCTGTACAGGTTTTGTAGTGACAGAACCCACAAATATTTAGAGTATAACACATTTCCATCAGAAAATATTTTGGAAGAACTGTAGGAAAAATCTCTCTCAACTGGGCAGGGGGGAGCTTGAAGCCCAGCACAGTGCAGTGCAGGGAGACCCAGGGAGGAGAGGCTTTTGTTCACTGGGGGAATATAGTGAGAAGCTTATAACCAAAATATAGCAGCATTTACTACTCTATTCTGATTAAGAAGTGAGTGGATTAGCAGACTATCTATGAGATCTCCAACATAACTACAGAAGGCAAATAGTGAACCTCAGAGCCCCAGCACTGCAAGCAGGACTTGGTCATGCCCACCCATCATGAGAAGGAACCCAGCAGAACTGACCCCAAGGCAGTGTGAAGCTGGTGTCTCCTGTAGAGGGGGCTTGGGACAATCTCCCCTTTGCGTTAAGAGCAGATTTCATACATTAAAATTGAGCAAAAAAGCAAAAAGAACAGTGACCATAGATAGCTTTTATGGAGACAGAGAAGAACAGACCACAAACCCTGAGGACAAGTCAAAATATCTCCAGATGAAGTCAAAAAGAGTGATATAAGTTGGTCTCTATCTCACAAGATTCTCTTGAAAAAATTCAAAAAGGAGCTTAAATGAGAGAGAGAAGACAAATGGGGAAAGAATATTAGAGCTCTGGAAAAGGACACAGAAATTATCTGAAGAAAATCTGTTCTTAGAAAATAGTGTTGGCCAAATGGAAAAAAGAAAATGAACACGTGCTATTTTTCCAATTGATTAGATCAGGTTTTATTTGTGTGGAAAGTGTCTTGTAGTGTTGATATAGTTTCTGACTTTCCCTTGGCTGGTAGACTCCCCAATATTTCATATTATTGACAGCTATTTTAAATGGAATTTTTCTTTGTATCTCTTGCTCTTGGACTTTGTTGGTAATATATAAAAATGCTGATGATTTCTGTGAATTTATTTTATATCCTGAAACTTTGTTAAAGGTGTGAATTGTTTCTAGTAGTTTTTTTGTTATTTATTTTATTTTATTTTACTTTATTTTTTTGCTGTGGCAATTGGGGTTAAGTGACTTGCCTAAGGCCACACAGCTAGGAAGTGTTAAGTATCTGAGACCAGATTTGAAATCAGGTCCTTCTGATTCCAAGGCTGGTGCACTATCCACTATGCCACCAGCTGCTCCTTTAGTTCATTTTCTAGGATTCTCTAAGTATACCATCATATAATTTGCAAAGAGTGATAATTTGGTTTCTTCAATACCTAGTCTCATTTCCTTTAATCTCTTTTTCTTCTCTTATTGCTAAGGCTAATATTTCTAATACAATATTAAATACTAATGTGGATAGTGAGCAATCTTGTTTCACCCTTGATTATTGGGAATGGTTCTAGTTTGTGCCATTTACATATGATGCTTGCTGATGCTACAAAATAGATGTTACTGATCATTTTAAGGAAAATTCCATTTATTTCTATACTCTCTCATGTTTTTAATATCAATGGGTATTGGATTTTGTAAAATGATTTTTCTGCACCCATTGAGATAATCACATGAATTTGTTAGTTTGGTTATTGGCATAGTCAATTATGCTAATAGGTTTCCTAATATTGAACTAGGCCTGCATTCTGGGTATAAATCCTACCTAATCATGGTGGATTATCCTTGGAATAATTTGTTGTAATCTCTTTGCTAAAATTTTATTTAAGGTTTTTGCATCAATATTCATTAGGGAAATTGGTCGATATTTTTTCCTCTGTTTTGACTCTACCTGGTTTCAGTATCAACACTATATCTGTTTCATAAAAAGAATTTGGAATTCTTTCCCTATTTTTTCAAATAGTTTGCATAGTACATAATTAATTTTTTATTTAAAAGTTTGGTATAATTCACATGTAAATCCTTCTGGCCCTGGAGATTTTTTCTTAAGGAATTGATTAATAGCTTTTTCTATTTTTTTTCCTAAAACGGGGCAATTTAAGTAATTTATTTATTCTTCTGTTAATCTGGGTAAACTATATTCTTATAGGTATTCCTCCACTTCACTTAGGGTATCAGCTTTATTGGCATAAATTTGGGCAAAATAACTTTTAATTATTGCTCTAATTTCCTCTTCATTGATGTAAAGTTCTACCTTTTCATTTTTGAGACTAACAATTTGATTTTCTTTACTTTTTCTAATCAAATTAACTTAATGTTAATCTATTTTTTCATAAAACCTGCTTTTAGTTTTATTTATTAATTCAATAGTTTTCTTACTTTCAATTTTATTAATCTTCATTTTTTATTTGTTCTTTTTCTAGCATTTTTAGTTGTAAGCCCAATTCATTTATCTTTTCTTCCTCTGTTTTATACAAGTAGACATCTAGAGATATAAATTTTCCCCTAATAACCACTTTGGCTGCATCCCCCAAATTTGGGTATGTTATCTCATTGTTGTCATTCCCTTAGATAAAATTGTTGATTGTGTCTATGATTTGTTGTTTCACTGACTCATTCTTTAAGATTAGATTATTCAGTTTCCAATTAATTTTTGGCCTATTTCCCCCTGCTCTTTTATTTCAAGTAATTTTTATTGTGTCATGATCTGAGAAAAATGCATTTACTATTTCTTCCTTTCTGCATTTGATTTTGAGTTTTTTATACCCTGATATATGATCAATTTTTGTATAGGTTCTATTTACTGCTGAGAAAAAGAATATTCCTTTCCATCTCCATTCAGTTTTCTCCAACAGTCTATCATCCCTAAATTTTTTAGGATTCTCTTTACCTCCTTAACTTCTTTCTTATTTATTTTGTGGTTAGATTTATCTAGTTCAGAGAAAGCAAAACTGAGATCCTTCACTAGTATAGTTTTGCTATCTAATTTTTCTTGCAGCTCTATTAACTTTTCCTCTAGGAATTTGGACATTACAACACTTAGTGCATATATGTTTAGTATAGATATTACTTTATTATCTACAGTACCTTTTAGTAGGATTTAGTTTCCTTCCTTATCTCTTTTAATTAGATGTATTTTTGCTTTTGTTCAATCTGGGATAAGGATTGTTACTCCTCTTCATTGATGGAGAATGCACTCTTTTAAATTAGCAATTTTATTTCTTTTCTTTAATCAAGTTAACCAATGGCTTATCTATTTTATGACTATTTATTAGTCATAATACTAGCTCTTAGTTTTATTTATTATGTCAATAATTTTTTACAACCCTCCTTAAAATTGTATTAGTATCTCTTTTGATTTTCAGATTTTCTAATTTGATATTTAACTGGAGAATTTTAATTCATTTTGTTCCTAGATTTTAAAAATTCCATCCCAGTTTTTTATTTGCTCTTTATTTTATCCATTTAAGCATTTATAGGTATAAAGTTTTCTCTCAGTACTGTTTTGGGTGCATCCCAGAAATTTTAATATGTTGTCTCATTATTATCATTATCTTTGATGAAATTATTGAATGTTCCTATGATTCATTCTTGGACCAATTCATACTTTAGGATTAGATCCATTTGTTTGCAATTTTAAATCTATTTTCCATTACCTTTTATTACATGGAATTTTCATATCTTAACAGGATGCATTTAATATTTCCATCTTTATTCATTTGATTATGAGGTCATCAGGTACTAGTACATAGTCAATTTTTGTGTAGTGCCAATATCTCTTTGAAAAAATGGTATATGTCTTTATATCCCCATTCAGTTTTCCTATTAAGTCTATCATATCTACTTTTCTAAAATTCTATTTGCCTCCTTATCTTCTTTTTTTTTGTTTGTTTGTTTGGTACATTTATCTAATTCTGAGATGGGGAGGCTAAGTTCCCCTGCTACCACAGTTTTCCTGTCTATTTCTTCCTGTGTCCTTGAAGAACTTGGATGGTCTCCCCATTGGTGCATATATGTTTGATATTGATATTACTCCATTGTCTTTTTAGAAAGATGTAGTTTTTTCCTTATCTTTTTTAATTAGATATATTTTTCTTTTGCTTTGTCTGAGATTATAATCATTCCCCTGCTTTTTTTGCTTCAGAAAAAAAGGAGGGAAAAGGACTCACATGTGCAAAAATATTTGTAGTCGCCTTTTTGTGGTAGAAAAGAATTGGAAAGTGAGTAGCTGCTCATCAGTTGGGAAATGCCTTAATAAGCTGTGGTATATGTAGATAATGGAATATTATTGTTATATAAAAATGATTTTAGAAAGATGTGGAGAGATTTACCTGAACTGATGCTGAGCAAACATTGTACATAGTAATAAGAATATTGTATGATGATTAACTATGAAAGACTTGGTTCTTTTCAATGGTTCAGAGGCAATCTTGGTAAATCTTGGACAGAAAATGCTATCTGCTTCCAGAAAAAGAAAAATGGAGATTGAATATAAATCAGCAAATGCTATATTCACATCTATTTCCTCATTTTTTCTCTCTTGTTTTTCCCTTTTGTTCTGTGTTTTCTCTTTCAACATGATTAATTTTTATTTTCCTGGTAAGAGTCTTTTATTTAAGTTCTATAGGGATTTAAGATAAGTGTTTATGACCAAGGATCATTTCATCATGGGCGGTCGAAGAATGTAAGCCAACAGATTTCAGAAAAACACTTCCAAACTATTAATATATATATGAAAATTTACATCAAATCATTCATAATGGACATACCGGAAACAACTTTGAAATTCATGTTACAACTAGCAAATTGATATTGATGACCCTATAAGGCAGGGTTGTCAAACTAAAATAAAAATGAGACCCATTAATTCATACATTATATCTCTGTAGGTCACATAGTGATTTTGTTTTTAAATGAGATATCCATATTTTATTGCTTCATTTTAATCTGGTTTTAGCCTCACTTAAGTGTATTATGGACCGTATATAGCTCAGCAAATGCTATATTCACATCTATTTCCTCATGTTTGTTTGACGCTTCTAACCTAAGATATAAATAGTAAATGCAACATGATTCATAAAGAAATGTGTATTAGAAAAGTTAATGTATAACCAGAAAACATATATCCAGAAAAAAATAAAATACAATAATGAAAAAGAAAATTCCTCTATTCATTGAATGTCAATCTTTCCCCCTAAATGATTATGCTCAGTTTTATTGAATAGTTTATTCTTGATTGTAATCTAAGCTCTTTTGCCTTCCAGAATATCATATCTCAAATGCTCTGATTTTTTAATATAGAAGATGCTATTTTTTTGTAATACTGAGTGTTTTTTTATTAAAAATTTTTCTTTTCTTTTTCAATTTTTTTATTACAGCCTTTTATTTTCAAAACTTATGCACAAGTAATTTTTCAGCATTGACCCTTGCAAAGCCTTCTGTTCCAAATTTTTCCCTCCATCCTCCCACCCCTTCCCCCAGATGGCAGGTAGTCCAATACATGTTAACTGTGTTAAAATATATGACAAATTCAATATATGTATACATATTTATACAGTTAACTTGATGTACGAGAAAAATCATATCTATAAGGGAAAAAAAAAACCTGAGAAGGAAAACAAAATGCAAGCAAACATCAACAGAAAGCTTGAAAATGCTATGTTGTGGTTCACAGTCCTCTCTCTGGGTATAGATGGCTCTCTTCATCACTGAACAATTGGAAGTGTTTTGAAATATCTCAATGTTGAAGATACCTATGTCCATCAGAACTGATCATCATATATACAGTCTTGTTGTTGCCATGTATAATGATCTCCTGGTTCTGCTCATTTCACTTAGCATCAGTTCATGCAAGTCTGAGTTTGGTTTCTTGATGATTAAGTGGTTTTTTTCTGGCTGCTTGCAATATTCTCTCCTTGAACTGAAAGTTGTGGAATTTAGCTAAAATATTCCTTGGAAGTTTCATCTTTCAAGAGGAAATCAGTGGATTTCTTTTTCAATGAGTATTTAATCCTCTGGTTCTAGAATATTAGGGCACTTTTGCTTGATAATTTCTTGAAAGATGCTGTCCAGGATTTTTGCTATTTGAGTATAGCTTTAATGTAGTCTAATAATTCTTAAATTAGTTCTCCTATATCTATTTTCCAGGTCAATGTACTTTACCTTTATTTTATTTTGTTTTCATTAAAATTTTTTGTCTCGTAGTTTTATGTCACATAGTCATTAGTTTCCATTTGCACAATTCTAATTTGTAAGGAATTATTTTTAAATTTAAAAAGTTAGCTTTTGTATCTCTTTTTTCCATTTGGACAATTCCAATCTGTTGATTCTTCCCCACCATTTCACAATTCTCCTATTTTTTTCTTGCTTAATTTCATAAAATCTTTTCAGAGCTCTTCCAGGAAATCTTTCTGGACTTGAGACATATTCCCCTTTGCAACATTGAACATAAGCATTTTGACATTGCTGTTCTTTTCTAAGTTTGTGTTTTGATCTTCCCTGTCACCATAGTAGCCGTCTATAATCACATTATTTTGGGGGGGGGGGGAATTGTGCATTTTTCAATCCCAATCTATTTAAAAT
Organism: Myrmecobius fasciatus; assembly: GCA_023553655.1. Taxonomy (NCBI): domain Eukaryota; kingdom Metazoa; phylum Chordata; class Mammalia; order Dasyuromorphia; family Myrmecobiidae; genus Myrmecobius; species Myrmecobius fasciatus. The sequence goes on from JAJPUD010004004.1 coordinate 105,327, forward strand.
TGAGTTCCTGGAGTATAGAGTCACAGAATCATCATTTTAGAGTAATGCTTAGAAATTGTCTCAATTATTTCTTTCAATTGTGTTCAAACATGTACTTATATTCTAATAGTTCTCAATTTCTTATTAGATTTAGAACTAGAAAAGAACTTCAAGATCTTCTATTATAGCATTTTCATTTTACAGAAAAATACATTATTACATAGCTATTAGATGATTTCCCCAAAGACAAAAAAATTGGTAATTGGCAGAGAAGGCAGAGCCAAAATTTGAATTAAGATTTAATAACTTAAAATTAATTTGAATTTGGGCAGCTAGGTGGCACAGTGGATAGAACACCAACCCTGAAGTCAGGAGGACCTGAGTTCAAATCTGGTCTCAGACATTTAACTGTGTGATCCTAGACAAGTCACTTAATCCCAATTGTCTTCAGCAAAAATACTACTACTTATAATAATAATAATTTGAATTAAAAGCTTTTTCTTCTTTTTCAGTACTTGTATCTTAAAGATTAACATATGATGAATAATGACCAACTCATCAATGTATATTTATTAATGATATAGGCAGTGACTGTGCAAATGAACTTGTATTTCAAATTGTTATTGTTCTTGGATTCCAGGCCTCTCCACTTAGTGAGGAGATCCTTTTTATTTTATTTATTTATTTTTTTGGCCTGAAGAGAACATTTTTTTACTTTGTTTTGGCATTTGTTTGACACTGGTTAAACTTTTCTAAGAGGCTGCTGTAATCACAGTGAATCTTTACATTCATCCATTGCTCATTATTTTGTCATATTCACAGCTTTTGAAAATACTCTAGGTTAGAATAGTTGTGAATTTAACACATATTCCTATTTTAACATATTTTTTTATAATTTAGTATTCAATTTGATTTTTGCTTTACCTAACAAATCAATAATCTGACTATACAGACAAAAAAAAAAAACTTATTGTGAAATGATTCTCACTTCAATTACAAATCATTTCCTCTCCATTAAGATATAATAAAAAAAGATTTAGTACATTTCATTTTTAAAAGAATATTATTCAGCACTTGTTATGGTCAAAGCTAAATTAATTCTTTTCCTTTTAAAGTATGCTATTCTTAACTTATCTGTTTCTATAGTTTCCCCCCCGTTCTCTGCCCCTCCCGGCTCTCAACCATGCCTTCAAGATTCAGAGTAACAACAAAGAACTAAATTTCTCTATATGCTTTGTGAGCCCACATATGTTTTCTTAACAGCTATTAATAATAAGTATGGATTGTGCAACATAGCTAAATATTATTTCTTCTTTCAGAAATACAATGCTTCATGTACATTATGGGTTATCTTTCCATTTTCCCATCCCCGTGACACACAAAAGTCAATCTTTTCATTTATCCCTTCCAAAATACTACTCAGTAATTTGTGGTATTCTTCCAGATTTTACTTTTCAATTTATGCATTATCAAAAGACCTATATAGATACATCCATCATGTATGTAATGCTTCTTTGGAAAATTCATAGGGAGGAATGGATGAGAATACCACAAGGAAAGATACCACAGATTTATCAAAATGTTGAAACATTGGCCATATAGAGTTAATCACAGAACTTTATATATATCTAACAAAAACTTAAGAGATTCAGAAATTAATTGATGTCATTGAGAGCTAAGGTAGGGGGAGAGGACAGAAATGGTAGAAAGTGAAAAATGTCATGGCATTAATCAGAATTATCACTATGCACGAAAATTTTATATATAGATATAGATATAGATATAGATATATGTATGTATATATATATATATATATATATATATATATATATATATATTGTAGATCAAGTACTTTTAGAAGTATGACTGAAGCTGGATCTAGAGGTCAATAGTGAAGAGGAAACAACCCCCTTTCATGACAATGGAGCTTTAGATATAGAATTCTACTGATAAATGAGTTAAGTCCTTTGAGGTGTGGTTTGTGGCAGGGTAGTTGTTGAGAATTTTGCTAGGAAATAAATCATTGTATGAATGTATGCCATTAGTTTTTTACCGATGGAGAGCGAACACTCCCTGCCTATTTTCTTGGCATTACTACATACCCACCAAGTTTTCTCTCTCTCCCACACACTCCTTTCAGTTCTGGAAACAATAATCAAATCAACTCTTTCACTCCTCTTCAAAGTTTGTGTCAATCTACTCCTATTCCTATAGTATACCCCTAATCATCATCCCTGTAACACCCCAAATTAAAATACCTCTCCCTCAATATGCTACCTCCCCAATAAGTGCTATTTATCACATTAAAATGCCTTCCTCAAGGGTAAGAGACTTTATTTACTTTTGCTTTTATATCATATAACATCACAATTCTAGAAAAATAGTAAGCACTTGGTAAGCACTTTCCCCATATTCATTCATTCATTCATTTGTTCATTCATCCATTTCCAGTTAAACCTTTTTGAAGCACAATCTTCTGCTTTCCAGGATACATATGTCCCTTCACAATGAAATTATGCTGATTCCTCCATACCCCAAAAACTTGTCGTGTAATTTATGTTTTCCTCTTATTTCTATGTGACAAATTCTGTTATATAATTCTCACTCATCCTGCTTCCTTCTATATTCTTTAAGATGAAGTGCTTAGAAAAATATTAAGACTGTACATTCTTAATTAATAATGCTGAAATAGCCACATTATTTGTAATATTATAGAACATCTTCTGCTGTCTAATCATAAAACCCATTTTTGTTTATCTCTTTCTTATGTTATAACTCAAATACAGCAACTCAGTGGCACTATTATTTTAGCCAATCCATTATGTATTATCTTACCTTAGATTCTTCATTTTCTCCATGCCATACCTCTTCTTAATATTTGCCAAATCCTATTGATAATTTTCTGTAATATTTGTAAAGCTCTCTTTCTGTTTCCATTGCCATTAGTCTCATTACCCACTGGTATTACTTTGTTTCCTACCAGGTCTTTTTCTTTTCTATTCTCATCTTTCTTATCTATGCTTCACAATGCTGATGAACTTATAGTGTTGTTGTGGACTCATCTGACCATATCATGGGGAAATAACTTCAATTGTTTCCTATTAACCACCTCTGCTCTAAGGTAGCAAAATAAGGGAATAATTTGTGCTTACAAATTCATTTTGCTAAAATTCATGATTGTTTTCAATATTGCATTTATGTATTTTAAGTCTAATATTTCCTATACTTTCACACATGTGACTACAGACTATTTACTTTGCTCACAATGTCCTTTTGATCCTTTTTTTTTATCTTATCCATTTTCTAATGCCTTTCTTAGATATCAGTATTTGGTCATTTTTCATCCTTTGTCCACACATAGAATTACAAATCTTTTGCACAGCTATTACATACCATTAAGTTTGTAGCACTTTCGGCAGGTGTCACGTCACTCTTTTAAAAAAAGAAAAAGGCTTTCATTTCTAAAATATATAGAGAATTGACTTAAATTTATAAGAATTCAAGCTATCCTCCAATTGGCAAATGGTCAAAGGATATGCACAGGCAATTTTCAGATGAAGAAATTAAAACATTTCTAATCATATGAAAAGGTGCTCTAAATCACTATTGATCAGAGAAATGCAAAATAAGACAACTCTGAAGTACCACCACACACCTCTCAGATTGGCTAAGATGACAGGAAAAGACAAGGACGAATGCTGGAGGGGATGTGGGAAAACTGGTCACTAATACATTGTTGGTGGGACTGTGAATGAATCCAGCCATTCAGAAGAGCAATTTGGAACTATGTTCAAAAAGTTATCAAACTGTGCGTACCCTTTGATTTTGATCCAGCAGGGTTCTACTGGGCTTATATCCTAAAGAGATCATAAAAAAGGGAAAGGATCCACATGTGCAAAAATGTTTGTGGCAGCCTTTTTTGTACTGGCAAAAAACTGGAAACTGAATGGATGCCCATAAGTTGGAGTATGGCTGAATGAGTTATGGTATATGAATTTTTTTTTATCTTTTTCTTTTTTTATTAAAAGCTTTTTATGTACAAAACATAAACTTTTTTTCCAAGCTTTTCCTCTCCTTTCCTCCACCCCCACCCCCCCCATCCCTAGATGACAGGTAATCTAATACATGCTTAATATGATAAATTATATGACAAATCCAATATATGTATACATATCTATACAGTTATCTTACTGCACAAGAAACATCAGATCTAGAAAGAGAAGAAAAAAAAACCTAAGAGGGAAAACAAAATGCATGGAAATATTCACAGAAAGTGTTAAAATGCTGTGTTGTGGTCCACACTCAGTTCCCACAGGCCTCTCTCTAGATGTATATGACTATCTTCATCACTGAACAATAGGAACTGGTTTGAATCCCATCATTGATGAAGAGAACCATCTCCATCAGAATTGATCATCATATAGTCTTGTTGCTGTGTATAATGTTCTCCTGGTTCTGCTGATTTCACTCAGCATCAGTTCATGCAAGTCTCTCCAGGCCTTTCTAAAATCATCCTGCTGGTTGTTTCTTACAGAACAATAATATTCCATAACATTCATATACCATAATTTATTCAGCCATTCTCCAATTGATGGGCATCCTTTCAATTTCCAGTTTCTTGCCATTACAAAAAGGGCTGCCACAAACATTTTTGCACATGTGGGTCCCTTTCCCTCCTTTAAAATCTCTTTGGGATATAGGCCCAGTAGAAACACTGCTGGATCAAAATCAAATGGTATGCACAGTTTGTGGATTTATTCTTTATCCTGCAACTTTGCTAAAGTTGGGGATTAATTCTAATAGTTTTTTAGTTGAGTCTCTAGGGTTCTCTAAGTAGACCATCATATCATCTGCAAAGAGTGATAATTTGGTTTCCTCATGACCTACTCTAATTCCTTTAATCTCTTTTTCTTGTCTTATTGCCAAGGATAGCATTTCTAATACAATATTGAATAGTAATGGTGATAGTGGGCAACCTTGTTTCACCCCTGATCTTATTGGGAATGGTTCCAGTTTATCACCATTACATATGATGCTAGCTGATGGTTTTAAATAAATGCTACTGACTATTTTAAGGAAAAGTCCATTAATTCCTATACTCTCTAGTGTTTTTAATAGGAATGGATGTTGGATTTTATCAAATGCTTTTTCTGCATCTATTGAGATTATCATATGTTTTTTGTTAATTTGGTTATTGATATAGTCAATTATGTTAATAGTTTTCCTAATATTGAGCCATCCCTACATTCCTGGTGTAAATCCTACTTGGTCATGGTGTATTATTCTGGGAATGATTTTCTGTAATCTCTTTGCTAATATTTTATTTAAGATTTTTGAATCAATATTCATTAGGGAGATTGGTCTATAATTTTCTTTCTCTGTTTTTGTTTTACCTCGTTTAGGTATCAGTACCATGTCTGTATCATAAAAGGGGTTTGGTAGGAGTCCTTCATTCCCTATTTTTTCAAATAGTTCATATAATATTGGAGTTAATTGTTCTTTAAATGTTTGGTAGAATTCACATGTAAATCCATCTGGCCCTGGAAATTTTTTCTTAGGGAGTTGATTAATGACTTATTCTATTTCTTTTTCAAAAATGGGACTATTTAAGTAATTTATTTCCTCTTCTGTTAATCTGGGCAATCTATATTTTTGTAAATATTCCTCCATTTCACTTAGATTATCAAATTTATTGGCATAAAGTTGGGCAAAGTAACTCCTGATTATTGCTCTAATTTCCTCTTCATTGGTGGAAAGTTCTCCCTTTTCATTTTTGAGACTAACAATTTGATTTTCCTCTTTCCGTTTTCTAATCAAATTAACTAGAGGTTTATCTATTTTGTTGGTTTTTTCATAAAACCAACTTTTAGTTTTATTTATTAATTCAATAGTTTTTTTTTACTTTCAGTTTTATTAATCTCTCCTTTTATTTTTAGGATTTCAAGTTTGGTATTTGATTGGGGGCTTTTAATTTGTTCTTTCTCTAGCTTTTTTAGTTGCAAGCCCAATTCATTGATTTTCTCTTTCTCTATTTTATGCAAATAAGCATCTAGAAATTTCCCCTTATTACCGCTTTGGCTGTATCCCACAAATTTTGGTATGTTGTCTCATTATTGTCATTCTCTTGGATGAAATTAGTAATTGTGTCTGTAATTTGCTGTTTCACCCATTCATTCTTTAGGATAAAATTATTCAATTTCCAATTGCTTTTTGGTCTATTTTCTCCTGGCCTTATATTGCATATGATTTTTATTCTGTCATGATATGAAAAAAATACATTTATTATTTCTGCCTTCCTGCATTTGATTTTGAGGTTTTTGTGTCCTAACACATGGTCAATTTTTGTATAAGTTCCATGGACTGCTGAGAAAAAAGTAAACTCCTTTCTGTCTCCATTTAATTTCCTCCAAAGAGCTATCATACCTAACTTTTCTAACATTTTGTTTACCTCCTTAACTTCTTTCTTATTTATATTGTGGTTTGATTTATCTAGTTGTGAGAGAGGGAGGTTGAGATCACCCACTATTATAGTTTTGCTGTCTATTTCTTCTTGCATCTCTCTGAACTTTTCTTCTAGGAATTTCCATGCTATACCACTTGGTGCATATATGTTTAGTATTGATATTGCTTCATTTTCTATGGTACCCTTTAGAAAGATATAATTTCCTTCTCTGTCTCTTTTAATTAGGTCTATCTTTGCTTTTACGTGGTCTGAGATCAGGATTGCTACCCCTGCTTTTTTTGTTCACCTGAAGCCTAATAGATTCTGCTCCAGCCTTTTACCTTCACCCTGTTTATATCTCTATGTTTTAGATGTGTTTCTTGTATACAACATATTGTTGGATTCTGGTTTTTAATTCAGTCTGCTATCTGCTTCCGCTTTATGGGAGAGTTCATTCCATTCACATTCACAGTTAAAATAACTAATTCTGTATTTCCTGCCATCTTATTTACCCTAGCTTATGCTTTTCTCTTTCTTATCCCCTTTCCCTCCTCCCTACTATTTTGCTTTTGATAACCACTTCCTTCAAACAATTCTTCCCCTTTAGAGCCCCACCCCTTTTCCCCCTTTCCCTCCTGTTTCCTTATAAGATAGGACAAGTTTCTTTTTGATACTCAATATGTCTATTATTCCCTCAGAGCCAAATCTGATGAGATGGAGATTAACTCAATTCTCATTCCCCTCCCTTTTCCCCCCTCAATCATTATAGGTTTTCTTTGCCTCTACATGTGATGTAATTTCCCTTATTTTACCTCCTTTTCCTCTTCTTCCAGTGTTATCCCTTTTCTTCCTCTTATTTCTTTTTCAGTTTATTATATTATAATAATCATAAAATCACAATAATCATATCATAATAATGATAATGTAATAATAGATTCATAAAATAAACCCTCATTCTATAAATATCTATAACATAAATATAGTTCTCAAGAGTTTTTTTTCTTGTTACCTTTTTTATGTTTCTCTGGTGTTCTGTGTTTGTAGATCAAATTTTTTGTTCAGTTCTGGTCTTTTCAGTAGAAATAGGTGAAATTCTCCTATATCATTGAATGATCATCTTCTTCCCTGGAAGATAATGCTCATTCTAGCTGGGTAACTTATTCTTGGCTGTAGTCCAAGTTCCTTTGCCCTTCAGAATATCTGATTCCAGGCCCTTTGATCCTTCAAAGTAGAAGCTGCCAGGTCCTGTGTGATGCTACTTGTGGCTCCTCGATATTTAAATTGTTTCTTTCTGGCTTCTCGTAATATCTTTTCCTTGGTATTATAGTTCTGGAATTTAGCCACGATATTTCTGGGGGACTTAATTTTTGGGTTTCTTTCAGGAGGTGATCGGTGGATTGTTTCAAGGAGTATTTTGACTTCTGGGTCTAAAATATCAGGGCAGTTTTCTTTTATGATTTCCTGAAAGATAGTGTCTTGGTTCTTTTTTTCATCATGGCTTTCAGGAAGCCCTATAATCCTTAGATTGTCTGCCCTAGATCTATTTTCCAGGTGAGTTGTTTTTCCTAGGAGATATTTCATGTTTTTCTCCATCTTTTCATTTTTTTGTTTTTGTTTGACTGATTCTTGAAGTCTTGATGAGTCATTCATTTCCAATTGTTCAATACTAATTTTTAATGTCTTATTTTCTTCAGTTACTCTTTTTAGTTCCTTTTGCAATTGACCGTTACATTTTTTTTGTTCATTGCATTCTTTTTACATTTTTTTCCATTTTTTTCTATTTTATTTTGCAGTGATCTCATTTTGTTTCCCCATGTTTCCTCTAACTCTCTTTACAGATTCTTTATGCAATCTTCAAAGAAAGTCTTGTGACATGGAGACCAATTTATGTCTCTCTTTGGGGATTTTTCTGGAATTGCTTTACCTTTAAGGGCCTCAGAATTTGAGGTCTGTTCTTCCCTCTCTCCATAAAAGTTGTCTATGGTGAGAGCTCTTTTTGGTTTTTTATTCATTTTTTTAAAGGTATGCATGCTGTTTAAGGCAAAGGTGGGACAGCTGCTTTAATTTGCCCTGGGGCAGTTCTGCTGATTGAGTTATTTCAGGAACTGGGCAGTTCTGCTGATTGAATTATGTCAGGTGCTGGGCAGTTCTGCTGATTGAATTATATCAGGTGCTGATCAGTCTTGCTGATTGATTGATCACTCTAGGGTGCTGTGTAATGGCAGCTAGGTCCTATGCTCATCAGGGGTTCAGTGGTTCACAATCTATCCCCCACAAAAGGCAGACCCTCCAAACCACCTGCCCACAATCAGGACAGATTGGCCCAAGAGGCCTGCAGAAGACTCCCAGGTGTGTGAAAAGCACAATGCTCCCACTCCTGTGAGGACTCCTATTCCATCTCCCTGCTCCAGCTCCGTGCCCTGATCTCCCTTTGCTGCAGTATGGGTTCAGCAGACCACCCCCCTGCCCAATTAAAACAGACCTGTTTTGAAGTTCTTCCAGAGAATCTTCTTCTAGAAATGTGTTGTCCTCCAGATATTGTGCATTTTTTTGCTTCAAAATCAGTCTAGAGGCTTCATATGTTGTTGGTTTGAGGGAAGGTTAGAGGAGGTTACAGAGACTCCTGTCTGATCTCTGCCATCTTGGCTCCACCATGTGGTATATGAATGTTACTGGAATATTATTGTTCTATAGGAAATGATCAACAGGATGATTTCAGAGAAGCCTGGGGACACTTATATGAACTGATGCTAAATGAATTGAGAAGAACCAGATCATTATTCACAGAAACAGCAAGATGATACGGTGATCAATTCTGATAGACATAGCTCTTATCAACAATGAGATGATTTAGATCAGTTTCAAAGAAAACCATTTGCACCCAGAGAGAGAACAGTGGGAACTGAATGTGGACAACAACATAATATTTTCACTCTTTTTGTTATTGTTTGCTTCCATTTTGTTTTCCTTCTCATGTTTGCCTTTTGATCTGATTTTTCTTATGCAGCATGATATTTGTCAAAATATATATAGAATAATTGCACATGTTTAGCATATATTGGATCACTTGCTGTCTAAGGGTATGCACAGTTTGATAACTTTTTGAATATAGTTCCAAATTGCTCTCCAGAATGGCTAGATCTGTTCACAGTTCCACCAACAGTGCATTAGTGTCCTAGTTTTCCCACATCACCTCCAACACTCCACCTCCTATCAATGGAAAGGAGGATAAAAAATTAGACACAAGGTTTTGTAAAAGTGAATGTTGAAAATTCTTCATGTATATATTTTGAAAATAAAAATCTTTAAATAAAAAACAGGCCTTCCCTATTAACAAATAGTAAGATGTGAATAGACAATTTTCAGATGATAAAATTAAAGCCATCGATAGCCTTATGAAAAATTGCTCTAAATCACTATTGATTAGAGACATGCACATTAAAAAAACTCTGTCATACTATCTGTCATACTATCTCACATCTCTCAAATTGACTAAGATGACAGGAAACAATAATGACAAATGATGGAGAAGATGTGGAAAAACTGGGACACTAATGCATTTTTGGTGGAGTTATGAAATGATCCAACTACTTAGGAGAACAATTTGGAACTATACCCAAAGGGCTATAAAGCTGTACATACCCTTTGACCAAGTAGTGACAGTACTGAGTCTGTATCTTCAGAAAATCATAAAGGAAGAAAAAGGACCCACATGTGCAAAAATGTTTGTAGCAGTTCTTTTTGTTGGGAAATGGCAGAATAAGTTGGGGTAAATGAAGGTGATGGATTATTATTTTTCTATAATAATTAGCCAACAAGATGATTTTAAAAAGGCCTGGAAAGATTCACATGAACTGATGTTGAACAAAACTAACAGATGATCAAATATGAAATTTGGTTCTTCTCAATGGTTCAGTGATCCAAGGCAATCCCAAAAAAACTTTTGATAAAAAATACCATCCACATTGAAAAAGAGAACTATGGAGATTGAATGTAAATCAACAATTCTCTTTACTTTTTTGTTGTTTTACTCTCTCATGGATTTTCCCCTTTTATTTTGATTTTTCTCTCCCAAATTGATTCATAAAGAAAATTATTAAAAGATTTAGTATATATGAATAACCAGAAAAAATAAAGCAATTAATTAATTTTAAAAAGTATAGGCCATATCTTGTGTTAACTTTTGCTTTTCTTCAGTGATTTCAGTGATGCATCTTGGGAATTATAGATGCTTCCCAACCTTGTCCATAAATTTCTCTTGAGAGTACAGATTTATTTTCTGTATCAATTTACAGTTTTTGAATATAGTCTTAGGGTTAAATGAATTGTCCAAGATCACATAATCAGGATATAAAAAGACTTTAACCCACATAGTTCCTCTGATTTCAAAGATTATGCTCTTTCAACTATAGTACACTTCCTCATAATATGGTTTACTGATGTGATATGTCAATACCATCAATTTCTTAGTGGTGGTAAAGCTTCAAAAAATAATGAAAATTATATAGATAATTATATTCTCTTGAAGAAGATTAAGGCTCATGAGAATACACAAACACATATACATGTGTGTTTATATACATATATATTCATGTATACATGCATTCCTAAATTTCATAGATTGATACATTAAAACTTGTGTATGTACACATATTCTCTTTGATATATATTTTCTTGTGTTTTCACACACACACACACACACATGCACATATATGCATTAATAAATGTCAGAAGCAAGATTCATACTCAGCTCTGACTCCAAACCCATCACACATGTATGCATATGTATTGTCATACAATTTATGCATATATTTTTATTGTGTGATTCAAACATATATTTGTAAAGCCCTAGTGTGCCCAGAAGGAGATACAAATGTGTTATGTTTAAAGTTAAAGTTTGCATATAGTTCCTTTGGGCTATTCAAAATATCAGTTCTTAATGTTAAGACTGGGATTGATTGTGTAATGAAAACAATTTAGCCTAGCAGTAGAGGGAAAAACACTGTTCTCAGTATTAAGAGAGCAATCTGGTTTGATTAAAGAAGCACGAAGATTTCCTTGAGGAAGTCTAGAATGGTTAAAGGAGTTTTGATTCATGTAGATAATAACTAAACAAGATAGCACCAGGTCTCTCAAACTATGCATAGAAGTATATTCTCCCATCAGTCAATAAATATTTAATAAATACTAATTATGTGTTGGACATTGTTATACAAAGAAAGGCAAAAGACAAAAAAATATGTTCTCAAAGAGCTCACTCTCTAACAGAAGTGAAAACATAAAAACAATGATGGGCAATCAAGACATAGGATAAATTAGAGATAATTCAAGAAACAAAGCATTAGAATTAAATGAGGGAGTAAGAAAGGATTCTGTTGCAAAGCACAATTTTAGCTGGGGCAAGAAGGAAGCCAGGGGAACAAGGAAAATTAAAAGGGTGGGTATTCCAGCCCAGGGAAAAACAAGAGTAAATGAATGAAAAAAGATAATGTTTTGTTCAAGGAATCACAAGGAGGTCTGTGTCAAAGAATTCCTAAGTATATTAGGGGCATATGATTAAAGAAGACTAGAAATATGGAAAAGAGAGTGATCATCAAAGGCCTTCAACACCAAATAAATTTACATTTTGTCTAAAAGTTAACAGGGAACCACTGGAGTTTACTGAGTGGGATAGGAGGGAAAAACATGCTCTGATCTGTAATTTAGGAAGATTTATTTGATGACTTAATTGGAGTGGTGAGAAACTTATAACAAGGACTCCAATCATCCAATCAGCAGGCATTACAATAACTAGGCGAGGTGAAATAATGACTTGTAGCAGAATAATGGCATTATCAGAGCAGGGAAGGGGCTATAATTCCATATTTTTGATCATTTCAATTCATTTGGAATCTTATACCTTGCTTCTGATATCTTGAAAGTCATTATTTGAATATTTTGTTAATTGTGTTGCATCCTACATTAGCTACTTGGTATATATTTGGTCAGTTGAAACCTGACTGGAAGTTAAAAACTGGGAGGGTGGTAGTATCCTTGAAAATAATAAGTACAAACAAAATGGAAAACTTTGGGGAAAATGAGTTCATAAGTTCACCTTTAGACAAGTTAAGGTTTATATATATAGTTCAAGATGTTCAGTAGGTGGCTAGAGATTACAGACTGGCAGTTAGCTGAAAGATTAGGGTTTAGATAAGTAGATATAAGAATCTATAGCACAGTAATCATAATTGAATCCATAGGGGCTAATGATATCATCAAGTGAAATAATATAGAGGTAGACAAAAAGAAAGAGTACGGGACAGAACTCTTGGGACACCTAGGATTAGAAGGTGTAACCTTGAAGAAAATCCAGCAAAGGAAACTGATTTTGAAAAAAAAAAGGCAGCTAGATAACAGTAGAATAAGGAGAAAGTCATAGCATGGAAACTTGAGAAAAAAAGAGTTTCAGGGAAAAGAACATGACAATAGTTTCAAAGGCTAACTAGATCATTCCTAACCTTGGAGATAGCATTTTAAATTGGTTGATGAGGTTGGAAGCCAGACTGTAAAGAGTTATGAAGAGAGTGAGAGAAAAGGAAATGTAGGCATAAGTTGTAGATGGCACCCTTAAGGAATTTGGTCACAAAAGTGGAAAGAGATTATACAATATCTAGAGGAATTGATGAATCATGGCTTTTTTTGAAAGTAATGAAAATGTGAGGGTTAGTTGCAGACAGTAGAGAAAGCAAACTAGTACACAAGGAAAGAGTGAAGATAAGTTAGAATGGGGAAGAAGTTGCTGGAGAAGTTGGAGTATAATAGATCACTTGTGAATATACGAGGCTTGAAGAAGGCAAGAAGAAGGGCCGCCTTTTCATGTCAGATGGGGTGAAGGAGATGACAGAAGGCACTCAATCAAACTGATATGAGATAAGGAGCAAATAATAATGATAATAATTTGGCAAATATTTTTATTTTTATCAATGAAATGTGAGGAAAGATTCTTAACTGAGAGAAAATGGGAAAATAAAAAATACAAGAAGTCTGGGAGGGGAGATAAAAATTTTGCAATAGTCATTTTAATGTGTAATATAATTGATCAATTAAGGAGATAAAAGGATCATCTTGCTTCAATGATGGCCTTGTTGAGATTACAATACATAAATTTGTAGTGTATTCAGTCAGCATAGCTTGGGGATTTTCTCTCTTCATTTATCAGTATATGATTAGGAGCAAAGGCTAATGATGGTAAGAGTAATCCAGGATTGGAGTTTAGCAGGGAGATATAAGAGAAAACACCAATGTAGAATTTAATTGATTGACTAAACAGTCAAAATGGAGAAGCAAAGAGAATGTGTCTAGTGCAAGGATGACAGCCTGGGAAAGAAACAGCAGATCAAAGGAATGCAAATCACAGTAAGGACAAAGACCAAGACTGAAGGTTGAAAAGTGGAAGGAGGGTGGGGATTATAATCAAATAAGGCAGTTTCAGATTTCATGAATGTGGAAGTAGTAAATTTATAGGTGATGGCAAGATCTAGAATATGATTTTATCTGTGCAGTTAAAGTGGAGTATATGAATAGCTAATACTAAATGATTAAATTGAGAAATTTAGTTATGCTGTTTGAGTATCAATATGCATATTGAAGTCCCTAAACATGAGAGGAAAAGATAGAAGGAAAAGACTATGAACCAACCACTGAACTCACTGAAGAAGGAAGCCAACTACCAGAATTTCATTTGGGTAGTGATTATGGGCTGAGTAAGTGTCAAAGCAGAAATTACTAAGAAATGATGGTAGAACTAAGAAATGGTGATGGGCAGCAATGGGTGTTCTAATTCCTAAACCTAGGCCAGTGAATCAGAAGGAATGTGTCAAAGAGCAACTAGTGCTAGAAAGTATGGCCAGAGGTTGTGTTCTGATAGAGACTAAGTCGGTCAACTAATTCATAATGGCCATGTTGCTCTTGAAGCCATTACGTAATACAATATAACAAGAGAGGGCAGTGATGAACGTTACCAAGTCAGATGTTCTTTTATAAAACATAAAAAGGGTAAATTTCCAAACTTGTAATTTGGCTGCAGGAAAAGATTCCCTGAGGAAATAAAGGGGTATTGGAAAGTCAGGAACATAAGGTGTTCATGACAGGAGAAGTGTAGCACTTGTGGAAACAGTTGCCAGGTTATATATCCACAGGAGTTGCTTTTCCAGACTGAAAGTCTGAAGGCACTGGACTATTAAAAGCAACATCTATTTTGGAAGTTCTATCACTTTCAGGGCTCTTTTGCCTGTCTTTTGATTATATTTGATCAGCAATTCTTGGTGATCTCCTCTCCATAATTATTTCTACTGTTAATATGGCTGGGGGAGTGGGCTAGAAGCAGTTCTGGTAGTGTATATAAGCTGGCATTGTTATTTCCAAAGGTCTTGGGTTCAGAAACCTGGGCTACCTCTCTCAGGATATGAGAAGAGATCATAGATGACTGGTGGTTTGACTTTCCTATCACATCTTGTCTCTTCCTCATTGCTTCATTTATTTTATTTGGCTGAGATTTCAGAGTTGTTTCCTTCAATAATGGATGTGAAGGAAGCAGGACTGGTCACATTGTCACTCCCTGAACCTAAAAAGTCACTAGGGTGGTGAGAAGCTCCATATAATTTTATAGGATATTCACCTGGAAATCCTAATTTTCCCCTTTCCCAATGGAAAATAGTTTAGATGTATTCTTTCATATTGACATATGGTCAAAGAAAAAATTATTTTTATTTGATTTTTACTCTGTATACACTTTGTGTAAATGATTTATTGTGCAATATTTTTCTTCTTTGACTAAGAACATGTGCAGAATAAAGTGAGTATAAGCAGTTGCTCTTGTGTTTCCTTTCTGATTTAAATTGAGTCAGTAATAATTCTCATCTAATTTCAAAGTGTTAGGATATTTTTTTTTCATTTTTAGCTTTCTGGATATAAAATAATACATATAGAAGATTTAGATAGCTTTTCAGGGATGCTTTTTATTTATGCTTTATTTGATAAGAAAAAGGAACTACAGGCAAGGATTTCCAGTTTATAGGGTTTTGCTTGGTATTTCCAAACTAAATTGTATTTGTATTTCAATCCACAAATTCAACTTGTTTTTTCATGTAGCATTGAACTGTCAAAAAATATTTCTCCACTGACAGACCATCTTAGCCATTTAGTGAAGAGAGAAAGAAAGTGAAAAAGAGACAGATGCATAAAACCATACACAAATACATATGCATATAGGTGGATACATGTATGTTTGTATGCATGCTTGTATATGTTCTCTGTAGATGTGTGTGTATGTGTATGTGTGTGTAGTTTTTGTTGAAGAGTTATCACCAAGAGCTTCACTCAGAAAAAATATAGTGATATTTGGATATTTTTTCAGAAGAGGATAAAAAAGACATAGATATGTCAGATTACAAGTACAATATCTTTTATGAAAACTACATCTATCATTTTGTCAACTAAAAGGAAATAAAATTTGTTTAAAAATAACACTTAATAATGTCAGCCATCTTCAGAAGAGTCATTGCCACACTAAAGCAAATTGAGGCAATAACTCTACTAGCTTTTTCAGAGAGAAACTATCTGATATAACCATAGTCAGACAGCCATTTAGTATTAGAGGAGCTGGACCCAGGTCTTTATGACAACAAGGCTTCCTTTTTAACCACTCCTTCATGTTGTAAAAACAATAATAGTAACAAGCTCCTCTCCCCCCAAGTCCCCCAGAGATTGTCAGATTTAGAAGGGAACTCAGAGAAAATTTATATGCAATGCTTAAACAAGAATACATTCTATAGCATGCTTTACCAATAGATATCCAGTCCTTGCTTGAATACCTCCAGTGAGTTACAGGTGTATTGTGATAATGATCAACTGTGAGAGATCTTGCTACTGTGATTAATACAATTATCCATTACATATTCAAAGTATTTCAAATGAAAAATGCTTTCCATTGTGGAGAACTTGTGAACTCTGAGTAAAAATTGAAACATTTCTTTCACTTTAATTTATTTATATATTTATTTATTTTACAGCATAGTTAATGTTATAAGTGGCTATTTTGTCTTCATTGTTTGAGAAATGATTTACTATTGCATATATAATGATCTATTAATTAATTAATAAACATTTATTAAGGATCTATTATATGCTGGGCATTATGCTAAATACTAATGAAACAAATGAAAAAAAAAAGGAAAACCAATTTTTCCTTTAAAGAGATTATAATATTTAATTGGAAAAACAACTGAAATGGAAAACATATTAAGAGGAGATAATTTAAGAATTATTGGATTACCTGAAGTCTGTGAACAAAAATGGTAGCCTAGACATAGTATTTCAAGAAATTAAAAAAGGTTATCTTTTAAGTGTGTTTTCCTACAACCAGATGATAAAATGGAAATAGAAAGAATCCAGGGATCACTTTCTGAAAGAGATCCCCAAATGAAAGTTTCCAGCAATATTACATCCAAAATTTAGAGCTCCAGGTGAAGGAGAAAATATTGCAAGCACCCAGAAATAAGCAATTCAAATATCATAGAGCCACAATAAGGATTACACAAGACTTAGAAGCTTCTCTATTAAAGGAGGACTTGTAATATAATATTTCAAAGAAAAAGTTCCAATCAAATAAACCCTACCCAGCAAAATGGAATATAATTCTTTAGATGAAAATGAATATTTAATGAAAGAGAAGATTTTAAAGCATTCTTTATGAAAAGACAAGGGGAAAGTGAGAATAGTCAATACTTAAACTTTACTCTCCTTAGAATTGGCTCAAACAGAAAAAGCATACACATTCAGTTAGAATAGAAACCTATTTTACCCTACAGGAAAGCAGGAGATGAAAAGAATTAGGGATGGGGGAGAAAGAGAGAGACTGATATAAGGGAGACCAGATTAAGAGAGGGAGTGAACAAAAGCTAAATTAACTTTTGAGGAGGGTCACAATAGAAAGCGTAAAGAAAATAAACAGGAGGGAAGTAAAATGGAAATACACAATGATAACAACTGTGATTATGGATGGGATGAACTCACCCAAAAAATGGAAGATGAGAGTAGATTGGATTAAAAGTGTGCTATAGCGTGTTATTTTACAGAACAAAATAAGACTACTTGAACAGAGAGATACAATCTGAATAAAATTAAGGAGCTAGAGCAAAATCTATTATGCTACATCTGAAGTTATGAAGTAGGAGTAGCACTCATGATCTTAGACAAGGAAAAAACAAAAATTGTCTAATTACAATAAAAGGTTCCACAAATTATGAATTGATATCAAGAAAAAATATACATGTACCAAATAGGATAGCATTTTGATTCATATAAATGATTTATAGGCAGAAATACACAATAAAAGTATGCTAGTGGAGAACCTCAACTTCTTCCTCTAAGAACTAGATAAATCTATCTAAAAAAGGAACAAGAAAGAAGTTAAGGAAATGAATAGAATTTTAGGAAAGTAAAAAGACCTCTGGCAAAAATTGAATGGAGATAGAAAGGGATATGCTTTTTTTCTCAGCTGTTTATGGCATCTTCACAAAAATTGACATTGTGCTAGGCCATAAAACATAACTAAATGCCAAAAAAGTATTAAATGAATTTTTTCCAGATCATAATGCAATAATAATTATATACAGTGAAGGACCATATCAGAAAGTAACCAACTCTAACGATTTGATGCATCAAAGAAAAAATCATAAATATAATAAATAATTTCATTAAAGAGAAAAATGAGACAATATATCAAAATTTGTGAGAAGCATTCAAATTAGTATTTGGGGGACATTTTATGTCTCTAAATGCTTATCTCAATAACACAGAGAAAGAAGAGATCAATGAATAGGGGGGTCCAACTTAAAAAAAAAAAACTATAAAAAGAACAAATTTCATAATCCCCAACTAAACAGCAAGAAAGCCTGAAAATCATTGGAGAAATAAAAAAAAAATTAATTAAAAATAACTAAAATAAACTAGGAGATAGTTTTATGAAAGACAAAACAAGAAATTAGATTTACCATTAGTTAATTTGATTGAAAAATAAAACAGTTGAAATTACTAGTATAAAAAAAGAAAAAGGTAAATTCACCACCAATAAAAAAGTAATTAAAGCAAGTATTAAGAGCTATTTTGCAAATTGCATGCAATTGAATCTAACAATCTAAGTAAAATAAATGAAAATATATATATACTGCTTAGATTAACAGAAGAGGAAATAGAATGGTTAAGTAACTCTATTCTAGAAAAATAAATTGAACAAATCACAAATGAGCTTTCTGACAAAAAGTCTCCAGGACCAGAAAAATTCTTGTCGATTCTAACAAACTTTTAAAGGATAATTAATTCCAGCATCATATACAATATTTGAGAAAATAGACGAAGAAGAGTTTCTACCAAATTTCTTTTACAACACAAATGTGTTGCGGATACTTAAAGGAGGAACAGTGAAACAGAGAAGGAAAACTATAGACCAAATTCCCTAATGAATATTGAAGCAAATTTTAAGTAGAATACTAACATGGAGATTATAGCAAAACATCATGAAAGTTATCTACAAGGGATTTATACCAGAAATGCAGAATTGGTTCAATATTGTGAACATTATCAGCATAATTGATGATTTTAATAACAAAACAAAAATCATATCATTTTATCAATAAATGAAGCAAAAGCTTTTGACAAAATACAGTACCTATTCCTATTAAAACATTAGAAAACATATGAATAAATAGAGCTTTTCTGAAAACAATGACAATCATCTATCTAAAATCATCAATACAGATAAACTAGAAAATGAAATGTCATTCCATTTCAGCATATTTGCCAAGAAAACCCCAAATGGCTTACTAAGAGTTGGACAGAATTGAAACAACTGAACAAAAGCATGATACATGAAAGCAAATAGCTATATTAATTAATTAATTAAGTGTTTGATACATATAAAGATACAAGATTTTGCAAAAAAAAATGGTTACTTTTTGACCAATATTTCTGGGAAAACTGGAAAACCATTTAGCAGAAACTGGGTATAGACCAACATCTTACATATAAACTAATATAAGATCAAACTGCATACATTGTAGACATAAAAGGTAATATAGTAATCAAGTTAAAGACTTATTGATTAGGGAAGAATTTATGATTAAACAAGAGCTAAAGAGAATCACAGGAATAAAAAATATATAGCTTGCATTATATCTAATTTTGAATTTTTTTTTATAAAAACCCACTACAAAAAATAATGTAGCCAATATTCGGGGAAAAAATAAACAAAAACAAGAAACTGGGGAAATTTTTTGTAACAAGTTTCTCTGATGAAGATCTAATTTCATATAAAGAATTGAGCCAAATTTATAACAATACAAATAATTCCATAGTTGATAAATAGTGAGAAAGAAGACAAAAATTGCAGTTTTGTGAAGAAAAATTTATCATTAGTTGTTTGAAAAAATGTCCTAAATAATATTCATTACAGAAATACAAATTAATACAATTATGAGGTATCTGCTCATAGATATATAGTAGCTAATGTGACAGAAAAGAAATATGACAAATGTTGGAAGGGGTGTGGGAAAACTGGGACACTAATGCATTGTTGGTAGAATTGTGAAACATTCTGGAAAGCAATTTGGAACTATGCACAAAGGACTATAAAACCATGCATACCCCTTGACCCAGCAATACCACTACTAGGCCTAGATGTAGCGATCAGAGTAAAAAGGAAAAGGAACTATATGTGCGAAAATATTTATAGCAACATTTTTGTTGTAGCAAAGAATTGAGAACTGAGGGGATGAACATCAGGTGGAGAATGGCTGAAAAAGTTGTGAAATGTGATTATAAAGGAGCATTTTTATGCTATAAAAATGGTGAGCAGGATACAACCTAGAAAGACTTACATGAACTGATACAAAATGAAGGAGTGAAACCTGGAAAACATTGTGCATAGTGGCAATATTGTATGATCATCAACTGTGAATGACTTAGTTATTTTTAATAGTTCAATGATCCAAGACAATTTCAAAAAACTTATAATGAAAAATGCTATTCACTTCCAGAGAAAGAACTGAAGCAATCTGGATGAAGATTAAATCATACCAAAAAACCCAACAACTTCATTTCTTGTGAGTTTTTTTGTCTTTTTTTTTCTTTTACAAAAGAGTTAATGTGGAAATATGTTTTGAATAACTGCACATTTATGATCTAAAGAAAATTGCTTGACTTCTTTAGGAAGGGTGAGGGGAGAATTGGAGGAAGAAAATATTAAAATCAATTTTTTTTAAAAAAATTGAATGTTAAAACTTGTTTTTACCTATAATGGAGAAAATCAAATCAAATCAATATAAACAATGTTTGATTAATGAAACTAAGAAAAGGAAAATACAATCTAATAGAGAGAAGACTACATATAAAATAAGGTTAAAAAATAGGAATGAGAGAGAATTGATAGAAAATCAGAGAAGTCTCAAAGTGCTATAATCAGGTGAAAAATAAGGAAATGAGCTGAACTGAATACCCTCCTTAAATGAAAGTTTTAGAGTTTCTGGGGACCGAAGATAGTGATGAGGTTGGATGCCAAAGCTGATGGGATCTGGTGGACTGTTAAGGTATTCCAAATAATGAGTTTTCATGGATGTATTGGAAAAAAAAAAGAAATCCCAAAGTAATGTAGCCATATAAGAAATAATTGCTTGGTTGCTGCCCAATTCATTAAAGATTTATTTCACATTTGTATTCATAAACAATGGATCTAATCTATAAGCAAAGTTGAGAAATATATTTCCTGAATTTTTGTCATAACAAAAAATATTTTTTAATCTATCTTGAGTAATATGCACAAAAAAACCCTGTGTAGATTTTTCATCTCAAAGGAAAAAAAGCCTTGGGTTCTAGTTGTATTACAGAGAAGCAAAGCAAATGGGAGAAAGAGATTAAGGGAAATAATAAGTATTTATTAAGCACCTACTATGTGATATGCATATTATCTCATTCTATCCTAGCAACAATGTGAGGCAGAGAGGGTTAGGATATGGACACATTGCATGCATTTTCTGACCCTTATCTAAGGACCAATCTATCTAACTATGAATAAGCTCATAAACAGATGTTTGGTGAGAAAATGATGTTTAATTTTTACTTGTTTAGACACAGCAACCTGACAAAAACTTCCTAAGGCTTTGACAGATTTAAATATCTGGGGAATATGAGTATTCATATAAAAATAATACACACATACATATATGCATATATTTATATAGGTGAAATATTGGACTAAGAAATTATGATAATTTTATTGGTTGCTCTATGTTGCTATATATTGAATAAAATTAATTGAGCAAAGGGTACTAGTAATGATTACATTTGAATCTTAAATATTCTGTCTCCCTTTGCCTAAAAAGCAGACCTCAACCATTAAAAAATGAGCAAAAAAAGGAAAAAGAACTCGGCAAAATTGACTTTTTATGGAGAAAGAAAAGAGCAAACCCCAAACTTTGAGAATCCTAAGGGCAAAATCATCTCCAAATGAAATCCCAAAGGTAGATATGAGTTGGTCCCCATTTCACAAGGCTCTCTTACAAGAATTCCAAAAAGATCTTAAAAGAGAGTTAGAAGAAAAATGGGGAAAGAAAAGGGAACTTAGCAAGAGAGTTTCAAAAAGGAAAAACAGAAATTATGTGAAGAAAACTCCTTTAAAAATGGATTTGATAAAATGTATAAAACATATAATATTTTACAAAATAGATTTGATGAAATGGAAAAAGCAAGTAACTCCTTATAAAAGAGATTTGACAAAGTGGAAAAAGCATGTAACTTCTTACAAAATAAATATGAAAAAGAAACCAATTTGTTGAAAAATAGATTTTGTGAAATGGAAAAAATCAACACAATGGACAAAACATCTCATTTAAAAGTTCAATTGGCCAAATGCAAAAGGAGATTTCTAGATGTTATCTTTCAGGAAATCATCAAGGAAAACTGCCCAGATATACTAGACCCAGAGAGTAAAATAGCCATTAAAAGAATTCATCAATTACCTCCTGAAAGGGGACTCCAAAATGAAAACTCCAAGGAACATCATAGCTACATTGCAGAATAATCAAATCAAGAAAACAATATTAGAAGGAACCAACAAAAAACATTTCAAATATCGAGGAGCCACAATCAGGGTTACACAGGGCCTAGCAGCTTTCACTTTAAAGGATCGAAGGGCATGGTATCTGATATTCTGAAAGGCAAAGAAACTTTCATTGTAACCTAAAATCAACTATCCAGCAAAAATAAGAATTGTCCTTCATGGAAAAAGATGGACATTCAATCAAACAAGTGAATTCCATTTATTTCTGATGAAAAGACCAGAGCTGAATAGAAAAAAAAATGATTTTCAAATGCAGAACTCAAGAGAAACTTACAAAATTAAAAAGAAAAGAAAAAAATAACTTTCTTTTAAAATTTAAAAAAAAAGCTTTATATTCCTATATGGGAAAATGATATATTTAAGTCTTAAGTTCTCTGTTATGGGCATACTTAGAAGGTGCAGGTATAATTTGATTCTACTGGAAGAAGATGAAGACAGACTTTAAAATGGGGTAAATTACAGCTTATGAAGAGGAAAAAACCCTATTACAATTGAGGGAAACAAGAGAGGGAGCCTAGCATTGTGTGAACCTTATTTTCATCAGATTTGGCTCAAAAAAAGAATATCAAATGCATTTAGCTTCACAGAGAAGCTTGTCTCATCCTATAGGGAAGTAGGAGGGAAAAGGGGAAAGAAAAGGAGGAGGTAATGGAAGGGAGAACAGAAGTAGAGAGGGAAAAGGATTAAAAGGGGGAGAGTCTGTAAAAGGGGAAGCCTAAAATAGATAAAGCTTTAGTTAATTTAATAAGAAAAAGAAAAGAAGAAAAACAAATTGTTAATATCAAAAATGAAAAGGGAGAAATTTCCTCCAATGAAGAGGAAATTAGAGCAATAATTGTAAATTATTTTGCCCATCTATATGTCAATAAATCTGATAATCTAAGTGAAATGGAGGAATATTTGAAAAAATATAAATTGCCTAAATTAACAGAAGAGGATATAAATTATTTAAATATTCCCATTTTTGGAAAAAGAATAATTATTAATCAATTCCCTAAGAAAAAATCTCCAAGGCCAAATGGATTTACATGTGAATTCTACCTAACTTGTAAAGAAAAATTAATTCCAATACTATGCAAACTATTTGAAAAAATAGGGAAAGAAGGAATCCTACCAAATTCCAAATAGATATGATGCTGATACCAAAACCAGTTAGGGTCAAAACAGAGAAAGAAAATTATGGACCAATTTCCCTAATGAATATTGATTAAAAAAAAACTTAAATGAAATTTTATCAAAGAGACTACAGCAAGTTATCCCAAGGATAGTACACCATGACTAAGTAGGATTTATACCAAAAATACCAATATTAGGAAAACTACTAGTATAATTGACTATATCACTAAGCAAACTAACAAAAATCATATTATATCAATAAATGCATAAAAAGCATTTTAAGTTAAATTATTATTTTTAATTAATAAGTAAATATTAAAATTAAAACACTTAATTTTAATAGGGATGCAACACCCATTCCTTTTAAAAGCACATCAGACTATAGGAATGAATGGAGTTTTTCTTGTAATGATCAGTAGCATCGATTTAAAACCATCAGCAGGCATCATATATAATGAGGACAAATGAACCATTCCCAATAAGATCAGGAGTGAAACAAGGTTGCCTACTATCACCATTACTATTCAATATTTTATTAGAAATGGTAGTTTTGGCGATAAGAAAAAAAAAGAAATTAAAGGAATTAGAGTTGGTAATGAGAAAACCAAATTATCATTCTTTGCAGATTATATGATGGTATGCTTAGAAAATCCTACAGAATCAACTAAAAAATTACTAGAAACAATTCGTAACTTTAGCAGAGTTGCAAGTTATAAAATAAATCCCCATAATTCATCAGCATTTTTAAATATTACCAACAAAATTCAGCAGCAAGAGATACAAAGAGAAATTGCATTTAAAATAACTTAACTATATTTTTGGGAGTCTTTCTGCCAAGACAAAGTCTGGAACTATAATAACACAACCACAAAATACTTTGCACATGAATAAAGTCAGAGCTAATAAATTTTAAAAATATCAAGTGCTCATGGGCAGGCTCAGCAAATATAATAAAAAATGCCAATACTACCTAAATCAATCTATTTGTTCAGTGCCATACCAATCAAACTCCCCAAGAAATTATTTTATAGATCTAGAAAAAAATAATAACAAAGTTCCTCTGAAAGAACAAATGGTCAAGAACCTCAAGGAAATTAATGAAAAAAAAAGTGCAATTGAAGATAACCTTGCTGTACCAGACCTGAAACTATACTTTAATGGAGTGGTTATCAAAACCATTTGGTATTGGCTGAGAAACAGAGTAATTGGTCAGTGAAATAGATTGGGTTCACAGGACTACATAGCCAATTACTATAGTAATCTAGTGTTTGAAAAGCCCAAAGACACCTTCTTTTTGTCTAAGAACTCACTATTTGACAAAAACAGCTAGGAAATTGGATATTAGTATGACAAAAACTAGGCATTGACCCACACCTAACACTCTATACTAAAATAAGGTCTAAATGGGTTTATGATTTAGACTATCAATTGATAAATGATCAAAAGATATGAAAACTCAATTTTCACATGAAGAAATTGAAACCATATCTAGTAATATGAAAACATGCTCTAAATCACTAATGATCTGAGAAATATGCACTTCCAAGGAACCTCTTTGGGCTCGAGACCAGATCATATTATTTTTTTGAGATTTCTACTGTGGACATTTTGTCCTGGTCTCAGTTGGTATTTTGGTTTTCCCTCTCATAATAGTAGCTTTCTACGGTTGATTTTTTTTTTTTCTGTTTTTTTTTTTTTCCTTTTCTTTTGACATTTTCACTTTTTTTTTTTTTTTTTACTTTTATGGTCCAGCTCTACTCCTGGGATAAAGGAGACATTATCCTAAGCTTCTTGTGCAGGTCTAAGCCTTGACTTTGAGCAGAGGAGCCCCTTGTATTTTTTTTGAACTTCTTAAAGCTTTTTATTTGTATAACATATGTATGGGTAGTTCCCCAGCATTGATCTTTACAAAGCTTTCCATTACAAATTTTATCCCCAGTCCCCTCCCTTCCCCTAGATGGCAGGAAGTACACTACATGTTAATAATGTTGAAATGCTTGACAAGTTATGCAAGAAAAATCCTATCTACAAGAAAAAAAGAAAATCAGAGAAAGGCAACACAATGCAAGCAAATGTCAATAGAGATCATGAAAATGTTACTTTGTGGTCCACATTTCATATCCCTCTCTCAGGGTGTATATGGTTTTCTTCAGTGAACAATTGGAACTGAGCCCCTTGTATTTAAAGGGGATAACTTTGCCTGCTGTATTCAGGAAACAGCTTGGTTCCCCTTTTGCCTTTTAAGGTGGAACTAGAGGCTGCCCAACTGATGGACTCCTCTTCTGAGCCAGGACCCAGAGTCTCCATTGTTGATTTGCTGTGATTAAGACACTTTCACTGACTTTCCAGAGTCTTTCTGAGCTGGCCTGAACATACTTTTCACCCCAGTGAAACTGACTTTCATGAAGTTTTTCCTATCTATCTTGAACTGGAGAGTGGTTTGATTCCATCAGACTCTATTCAGAGGCTTGATTTCATGTGGTTTTTGAAGGAAACTTGGAGACCTCTAGAAGTTTCCTGGCTTCATTCTGACATATTGGTTCTACCCCTGGAACCCTGAACCAAATATTAAAGAATAGCTATTGAAACAGAAAGCTATGAGGAGAAAAAACTTTCTAGGAATAGCAAAAAACCCTTTACAAATATACAGAGTTGGTGGATAAGAGTATTACACCTGGGGAACAGTAAACCTGTTATGCAACAATGTAGATTATATGAGGGGACAATGATGTTAAATTATTCCAGAAAGAAAGACTATAACCAGATTATGTGTTTAAATACCAAACATACAATGTTTATATTTCTTCTGAGTCAATCAATAGCTATTGAACTTGAGCAAGGAAAGGGTGGTGTCTATTTTGTGATTTTTTTGGTTGAGGATTTTTTTGACTGTTTTATGAATAATGGGATGAGATAGGAAGAAGCATGGAGGATAAGGAGCTCCTAGAAAATTAAGTGGAGATTTAAGTGGAGAGAGACCAAATTAGTATGGTAGCTATATCAACAGAGACAAAGGGACAAGTATCAGATAAAGGAGAATAAACAAGGCTTTATCTGAATTACAGGAAAGATAATAGTGATTTTCAATAGAAAAAAACCCCTCAGTGACTTGGAAGCAAACTCCTCTTCTTTCTCTCCCCATTCCTTTATTTTACCTTTCCTTTAACCTCCAATCACTAAGATCCAATGTTTTCTTAAACTTAAAACCAGAAAGGTTTTTGGAATGTATCTAAAAATTTGGGTAAAAATCTTGAAGACATTTTTAAAAAGAGAGTGAGATGGGCATCCAGGAAAAGCCAAAGTATTACTTCAAGACAGTTCTAGTAACATCCTTTGGATGCTTTGATAATTACTTTGAGAGAATACCCAAAACTCTGATAATTATCTCCTGGCATAGAATATTTCTTCATCCTGAGATACAGTGAGTTACCTTTGAGTTAAAAAAATCATAATGTTCACATTATGTTTTAACCCTATGTAGTATCTCTTTGAATTTCTTTGATACCTCTACTTGCTTGGGAGACTTGAATTATTGAATTTGATTGGAAAATGATTGTTTTAACTAGTTGTCTCTCCCCTCATTTTTTTATTTGTGGAGTTCTTGCATTTCTAGTTGCTTTTTTGGTGGGGTGGCATAGGGAGGCAGAGATGAGTTCCACTTGTAGCATATTGAGTTAGGATTTTCTATGAAATATCCAGATAAAAAATGCCTAATAGGCAGACAATCATTTGGGGACTGTGGCTCAAGAGAGAGAGCAAGAATAAATGAGGTTTGAAGCTCTTCCTTTATACAAACGTTTCATTTCGATACTTTAAAAGACTTGCAATTTTGATAATAAGAGTATTTTTTCATTTGATATGATTTACAATTCTTTCCAAGTTATAGTTTTGGCTTCATGATTTTCTATGGCCAGGACCATCCGTCAGCTGTTGTCCGTTCTGATGATGAGAAAGCTCTGAATTTATCTAGGCTCATCCTTTGACAATTGACTTAGAGTGTATTATCAGACTTATTGTCAAAAAACATATGACTTTATCATAACTTATAATCTGATGCCATAGGCCTTGACAACTCAATGTCTCCTTAATGTTGCCAGGAATTACTGAAGTCATCCTTTCTTGGAAGACACAAGTCAAAACGACTTTTGTGATTTGCTCTTGAGTGTATAAGGCAGCTATCACTTCAAATGTTTGTCAATCAAATGTCATTTTATGGTTTTTAATTATATCTATGTTTTTTCAAAAAGGAAAAAAACACTTTTGTTTCATTAAATTAGAATAAGTAAGATATTCTAAAATAGGCTCTGAAACTCAGTGAAGAGTTTTCCAGATTTAATTGAGAAAGTTTTGATGATCATGCTACCCTTATTAGGAATTATAATGGGCTAGAAATAACCACTATAAACACTCTCCCCCCCCCCCACTTTGATGCTTTCTTTCCTAAAAGGGCTTTATTTTCTCTTCTGATGCCTGTATATGTTGGTTCCACTATTCAAAATGTCTTTACTCTGAATAATTTAGAAACCTTCCTATTAAAGTCTCAAACTAAGAAAAGTGTAATTATTGTTAATCAGCTAGAATAAGACTGAAAGATTAAAGAAATATGTCATCTGTCATGGTCTGTCACATTACATAATGCTACAAGTTTTAGAATTTATAGTTTTGGTTCTGCAAGTGCCTGCATCAAAGTGATGTCTTGATGTGTCCCCAGAAGCATGCCTTTTGATTAATGTCTAAACTTTTTCCCCCACTAGCATTTTTAGAAACTTAGATTTAGGAATGAATGAGCTTCAAATATAGTCCTTGACAATGAATAAGCTTTGCGACCCTTAACAAATCACTCAACAATTGGAAGAGTGAGTTGTATCTATCCATAAAATAATATTTATACTATTTTGTAGTTTTTATAAGAAAGAAAAAATTTTTAAAATATAAGACAAAATTCTTATTAGTATTAGGCTACAAGTGATCTCCCTTAACACAAAACTTCCAAAATTTACAAAAATTATATCTAAGTGAGGGTTGCGATCCCTTTCTAGGACTATATTATAATTTGAAAGTCTTCCCCACACACATGTTTTAATTCCTAGGTAAGTACCAAAAACTAGGCAAGAATAGTAGTGATCACACGTCATCCTAGATCATCACCCTGGAACCCCTGGAAATATAGAGATCCGTGAATTGAATGAAAAAAAGCAGGACCAAAAAACCTGCAATTAGATAGTGATAATACCCCAGAGGGGGATAGAGCCAACTCTAACATAAAGTTCAAAGTAAGAAAATAGGTTGGAAGAATATGGTATTATTTTTGTTGTTCATTCATTTAATCATTTCTAACTCTTTGTGACCCCATGGACCATAGTAACACTATACTCTTCTATCCTCTGCTATTTGTTGAAGGCTTGTCAACTTAATGCTCATTTTCTCTATGATACTATTCTTTGCTGTTCCCTTTTTTTTTGTCTTCAATCTTTTCTAACTTCAAGGCCTTTTCCAATCCATCCCATCTTCTCATTTTGAGGCTAACATATTTAAACATAAATTTGACCTTCCATTGAATATCCTGAATTAATTTATTTAAGCTTTGATTTTTTGATCTCCTTATCCAGCAACACAATACACAAGCATTTATTCTGAGGTGCTCAGGTTTCCTTATGTTTCAACTTCCATATTCATAAATACTATTAGAAAAAACCCATAATTTTGAATACATAGACTTTGTCAGTAAGGTGATGTGTTTACTTTTTAGCATATGTCAAATTATCAATAATTAGAACAAATTAAAGCAACTCTGATGTGTCCCCTCATACCTATAATTACCTATAATTAATAAGATTATATTAATTATATAAGATTAATTAATATGCCAAAAAAACTCACAGTGACAAATGGTGAAGGGGATATAGAAAAATAGGTACACTAAAGCAATCAGTATACCTGTAAACTAGTCCAACCATTATGGAGAAAAAATTTGAAACCACATCCAAAGAATTATAAAATTGCCTCTGTCCTTTGATCCAGAAAAAAAAAAAAAAGACAAACACAACACTGGTAGGTCTGTATTCCAAAGAGAGTAAAGGAAAAGGGAAAGATCTACATGTACAAGCATATTTATAGCAGCTCTCTTTGCGGTTGCAAAAAAAAATTAAAAAATTAAAGAGATATACTTCTGCTGAGTATTGGCTGGATAAATTGTAACATGTGATTGTCATGAACTAATATTGTGCTTTTATAAATGAAGAGGGCAATGGGTTTGGTAAAACTTTGGAAGAGCTGTATGAACTGATGCATAGTGAAGTGAATGAACATCACTAGGAGAGCTTTGTACAAAGTAACAATATTATAATGGTGATCAAATGTGAAAGACTTAGTTTGATCAATACAATGATCGATGACAACTCCCAAGAATTTATGATGAAAAAATGTTATATGCCTTCGGAGAGGGAATTAATAAACTTTGGTTGAAAATTAAAGTATTTTAAATGTTCTTTTTCTTTTTTTTGTTAATATAGAAATATGTTTTTCATGACTTCACATATATAATAGGTATCATACAGTTTGCCTTCTCAATGAGTTATGAAGATCTAGAGGAAAAAATAGATTGTCGAATGAAAAAAAATAATGTTAATATAAAACATTATAAACACACATGTAAGCACACACATATATTTGTGAATATGTACACATAGCCATAGATGAGTCAAAATATTACCATGCCTATTGAATTTCTGAGCACTCTATTAAGCTTCTGCTCTTTTTTCTATACAGAATGCTATTGGGCATCTCCTCTAGAGATGTGGAGCTTATTAACAAATCTTAGTAGAATTTCAGAAATATTTGCATTTGACTCCTCTCAGCCCTACAATCATCTCCATGTCAAAGGACATGAGTCAATCATAGCATCGAAATTCTCTGTTTCCTGTTCATTTCCTTTGGACAAGTTCAGTAGGTGACTTATACATACACACACATATACATATACATATACATATATATATATATATGTACATATATATATATATGTATATATAGTAGGTAGTTACTATATTTCTAGTAAGGTTTTGCACCAGCTACAGAATCAAGACTCAGATGCCATTATCCACAATGATGCTTATCAAATGCTCTCTTCCTCCCAACTGATCTCTATCATTACCAACTTGGGAGAATGTAATATGCTTTGTTTTGAATTCCCTTGTATTAGAAGAGTAAAAAGAAGGTCCAAAGAAAAATAAAAGAGAATCAATGATTTCAAATGATCTAAATATCCATTTTAAAGCTTGTGTTTTCAATGTTTCATAGTATGTTCACAACATGTTTCTCAAAAAACGAACTCAAACTAGATGACCTTAATAAACATAACTGTCCTTATTTGGCTATTTGTCACTTTGAGAAAGTTTTTTTTTTTTAAAGATAAGAGAAACCTAAACCTACTGTTAACTAGCTAATCTACCATGGCTTTTCTTTACAAAGGATTCTACTATAGCCAAATCAAGTTTTGGCTATGGGTTGTTAACAGAATTTTATCTAATGGACTCATTAGAAAACTTATCTCTCCAGTATTATACACATTTCCTTCCCCTACATTTATAAAGCTGTTACCATATATTCATGAGTATGATAATATAAGAAAATAAATAGATACATTTTTATTTGACTCTCAAGCCAAAGATATTGGTCATTTGGAAGTTGGACCCTGCTTTTATTATAGGATGACTTCTGTTACTACCTTAAAAGAAAATTTCCAGTTGCATATGGGTTTTATATATTTACATTCATTACATTTTGATCCTTCATGTTTCAGGAAAAGCTTGGTGTTTTCTGTGCTTTGGAGCTATTTTAAATTGATCAAGGTAAAATGTCTTTGCTATTTTAGGCAGGCTTCTTACTCTTGAGATGCATAAAACTCACAACAATATTCACATAATTTCAACAATATGGGAAACAGACCTTTCCATACGCTTTGTTTTTCCCCCTTTCTCAAATGCTTGAGAAACTGATAATGCCTGTAAGTAGTCTTGAATTTAAAGATACTTGTTCTGAAGTATTTTAGTCCATCTCCAGAGAGTTCTTCTGCAGTCGACTTATCGGATGCTAGACAATTTACATGCTATAAAAATAAGTGAAAGTAATGTGATGTGCCAGATTTCTAGAGGAGTATGAGTAATCATCCTGTTGGCACTGCAAAAAGATTCATAGAAAAACACTCAGTGGAGATATTTGCTGAAAAATAAGAATAATAAAATCCTTTTTTATTTGTAAAAGAAGTGCAGTGGTTGTAATATCTAAGTGAAAATGTGAATTGTGTGATAATTCTTGATTAGGATGGATCTACATGTGGTATATATACATTTCCCGGCTATATTCAATAGGCCAATTAATAAAGATTCATTGTGAACCTACTATGCTTGAGGCATGCTATTAGGTGCTATATGGAATCCAAATAAAACATGTAATACCATTTATATCTTTAAGGGGCTTAATATGCAAAAAGGGTCACATGCCACATACACATGTGAATATGCATCAGTCCTCCTGTGATTTATATGACAGCATTAATTCCTTTTTTTGTATATATGCATACCTAGCTGGTCCTTCCCAACTCTCCAAATTTTGTGATTCAGAAATGCTACAATGATGGTAAGGTGGATTTCAGAATGTAAAGGAAAGGAGAGATGCCATCAGGCTGACATGATCACATGAGTCTTCAGAGTATATTAGAGGAATTGAAGTATGTTGAATTTAAGAAGGAAATATCATTGTGGAGAGGAGTTAAAAAAGGTGGATAAGCATTCATTTAGTGTCTCCTATTTCTCATACACTAGTCTTTATAATTTTTAATAAATATTTCATTTGATTCTCACAACAACCATACAAGAAAGATATTATTATCTCCACTTTAAAGTTAAGAAAACTGAGGCAGACAGAGGATGTGAATTTGCTAGGGTCACACAATTAGCAAGTATTTGAGGCCAGATTTCAATGCAGGTCTTCCGGGTTCTAGGCTCAGGGTTTTATTCACCATATTCCTGATACTTCAGACATGGAAGATACCAAGTATACCCATGCTGTATACACTGCTCTATATACTGTATTCAACTTTCAAACTTGGGTGACATTATTGCTAGAAGGAAGTTCTGCATTTCCAGAAGTATTGAAATTTTCTCATTCAAATATATTTAACTATATTGTATGTATACTGCTATACAGTATACTCTTTGACCTCAACTCTCTTTAAGTCAATTATACTCTTTTAATTTGATATCTAAAAGATAATGTGAAAGTCATTCCCAATTCTTTGTGAGTTTTTCTATACATATGGTATATGTGTCCCTGCACTATTCCAGGAAGGACACATGCCTTTATTTAAACTCAAGAATATTGTCACTGTTAGCTGGGTAAACATTTGAGAAAAGGGAAAAACAAAATAAATGAAAGGGTCTTTTCTATGCTGTTTAAACATGCAAACACTGATGTGAGCAATGTGTATCCCAGGATCAAGAAACCTATTGAAACTATTAAGTTAAGATCTTTTATATTTATCAATCTAAACTTATACCAAGTATCTATTGTTAGTCTAAATAGACCTGGAAATAATACTAAAGCTAAAACAGAATGGAAGTATTTTGTGGTGATTGCCAGTCAAATGACTTTTGGTTGGGAAATGCTACAGGGAAGAAAAGAAAAATGAAATATAGAAAAAAAAGAACTGGTTTACATAATGAAACAATGTAGCCAATTGTTAATTTTTTATACTTTTTTCTTTATTATTTCACTCTCAAGTCTATTTAGTTGCCATGTTCTGTCATTTCTAAGTTTACAATATTGCCAGCATCCCTCTATTATTCCACATTTGCATTGCAGTCAACCTGGTTTAAACTAAGGTCTCTTATCTATAATGTTGGATCTTTCTTTCCTCAATCAATCAACCTTCTTAAGTATATATCATGTGCCAGGTACTGTGTTGTTAAGAACAAAAAGGCTAAAATGAAACAGTCAATCCCTATCCTTAAGAAGCTAACCTTCCAATGGGGGAGAAAACATGCTAAACATGGTAGGGCACTGACCTATTTTTCCTATATTATTTCACTCTAAGCTTTTTTTTTCACTCTATATTCTAGCCCACCTTGAATATAAGCTGCTCTCCATTTATATCCTATGCTCTTGTGTATTCATAATTCTTCCTCATCTGTTTCTTTTTTTTTAAACTTCTTTTCTTTCCATAGTTTCAGGCCACATTTAGTGGGCATAAAGCCTTGTCTGATAGTGATAGTGAAAAACATCTCTCCCATCTCAAAATGTCTTAGTCTTTTGACTATTACTTTCAGCAATTCTATCTGATTATAGCTGCTTGTATACAGTTTTCATTCTCCTCTCCCTCTTTCCATTTCCCAACCCAATTAAATTTTCTATTCTCAGGAGTATTCTGGAATAGTGAAAGCTATTCACAAATGATTGTTGATTTGTATGGGGGGATATGATTAGACTGAATTCAATATTACTTCTTTTTTTTCTGCTGAGACAATTGAGGTTAAGTGACTTGCCCAGAGTTACACAGTTAGAAAGTGTAAAGTGTCCGATGTCAGATTTGAACTCAGGTCCTCTTCACTTCAGGAATGGTGCTCTATTTACTGTACCAACTAGCTAGAATATTACTTCTTTAAGGAAAAATGGGACTTCTGAGACTAAGGTTGGACAGTATAATCTAGGGTATTTTATCCTAAAAACTGGGTTATGATTTTATCATATGTCATGTTTTAGAATTTTGTCATTGATGTTTGTTATATTTAATTTTGTAACAATACTTTATAGACATATGACACTTTTTCTTTGTCTTATAAAGAAAAGAGCTTTGTTTTGATTGTAAGTTCTTCCCTGAATTGCTGCAACTCTTTCCTTTTTCAAATTTCCAATTTCTTTGTTCAGCTTCAAACTGACCAGCTTCTAGCCTTTGTGAAACATGGCACTACTAACAAAAACTCACATTTATGTAGTACTTTAAGGTTTACAAAATATTTTCCTCACAACAATTAGCTTTTTTAAGCAGCTCCAGCCTCCCTCTGTTCCCAGAATCTTCTCCTACCTTAGCATACTCTTTCCCCTCCTCCAATGAGCCAATTCTGTCACAAAACCTTGCTCTTACATAGCATTTAATAAATTCATTGGAATAGTATGCTATACAACTTTTACAAGGATAATTTGCATTTGAATAGGGCACAAAACCCCAATTTAGCATAAGTTTTTTAAAAAAAGATGCTTTAATTATAGAACTTCAGGCAAAAATGGTCCAATGGGGAATATTTATTTATGGGAAGTTACTTGAAATTACACCCAAGAAATTCTACCTACTCCATTCACTAATAAAGTTAACCACTCTATCTTTCTTAGAGACATTTACTTTAAAAACCAATCTATACTCACTGAATCATTCAATCTTTCTTTTAAAAACCCTAGGGTAAACATTTTCATTTCTTCATTATTTTCTGGCATCATCTATGAAATTTTCAGGCCTTTCTAACCCTGTTCTGCATCCTGTTTTTCTCTGATTGATAAGCTCCTTCTAGATTTTGCACTTAAAGTTATGTGCCTCTCCTTTGTCCCTCTCAGGGCTCCACAATAATCTTCCTGTTTCATCATGCCATGATCCTTTCACCCCAATCTTTCAACTTTCTTTTATATGTGTCTTCTTCCCCATTTGATTACGATATTCTTCAGGACAGAGACTATCTTTTGGTTTGTATGTTTTATTCTTAGCACTTAACACCGTAACTATCCCAATTCTTAATAAATGCTTGATAATTTGATTGCACATAATAAGTTGTTTTAGCTAACACCTTCAGAAATCCTCCTTCTCTGATAACCTGTTTCCTAATGAGAAGAGGTATGGTACAATGGTAAGACAGTTATAATTGCAGCCAAAGGATCTGAGATCCTGTTTCTCTTTTTCTACTTACTACCTGTGACTTTAAGCAAATAATTTAACCCCTCTGGAACTGTTTCCTAATTTCTAAAATAAGGTAGGTAGACTAGAATGCTAATTAACTTATGATCCTCTCATTCTGGATTGTATAAAGAATAAAAGGCTATTCTCCTACAGTGACCTATACCTCTTTGTAGAATTGCTGCATCTTTATTCCTTTCAAACACATGCATATAAAAAGTAATCAGTTGACCTTCACCATGCAAATATTCTTTTGTACATTTTATCCTCTAGTAATTGTGGCATGGAAGTGGCTTAGTCTCTCGAAGACTATATCAATGAAAGGTAAATACCTACAAGTCCTACCATACTGTCGAAACCTTAAGTAGTGTTCAAAGGATAGATTATACACAGGCTATTTGAGAAGCAACCGTGCAAAATTCTGAAGAACTCATGACCATATTTGGAAAACATGGTGTGATTTTTTTCCAGCCATAGCAACTTATGAAGACAGTCCTCTCCTCACTAAAAAAGTGAGAGAAGGAGGTTATCACCTGTGTCAGTGGAGCAGTAGCCATACCAATAAGAATATGCATCCTTAAAACATTGAAGTATATCCTAGACATATCTGATCACATCGTACCTTAATATAAATTACATAAAGTATCTGCTATATATATGTATGTATATATATATATTTACACATATACATACATACAATATACACACACATACACATAAAGAGGAACACAGTATGGGATTTTATGTAGGGAGTTTGTCTTGAAGTCAAGACAAGCTGAGTTCAAGTCTTGCTTCTGCTACATATTGGTTATGTGACCTCAAGCAAATAACTTAGCTTATTAGTGTTCAAGGTAAGTCATAAAAAGATAAGTTTAAGAGAAAATGCCAACTCTATATGCTTTTGTCTTTCACTGGATCAATAGTGTTCTATATAGTGCCTGACAAAGTGCTTAGGAAAAGCTTGTTAATTGATGAATGGACTTGTACTGGCAAAGAGAATTTCCTCACCAAATAGTTCACTATACCAATGAAATAATAGATTTTGTCCTCATCCCTGTCCTATATGCATATCAGGAAGTCTCTCTCTCTCTCCATGTTAGGACATGATAACATTTGTAATTAGGAGTTGTTTAATTGTTTAATTGGACAACAAGATTAAGAAAAATCAGAGTAAGTTAAAGAATCTCTACTCACATTTTTCAGTAATGTTCCATTAATTTTTTCCTGGGGAAGTAAAGACATGTAGATTTTCAGCAGTGCTTTCAGTGAATACCAAATTAAAAGACCTGAGACTGGATTTTTTTTTCTTTTTTAAAGCAAAGCTCTACCAAAAGGAAATTTATTGAAATTCACAAACCTGCTCCCATAGTCTTCTAGGCACATTTATGGAAACTGAGTGATTTAAATTGTCACTTGAGGATTGACGTGAAAACTTGCAAAATTTGTCACGGAGAGACTTCAGATGATTCTATGAGAAGCTGTCTTGGAGTGTGTGCTATGCTGTCGTGTTTTAAGGCAGGAAATGAGTTATTCATGTAACATTTCACAGTGGTGAGAAAACGGCATTGTGATTTCTCAACCTGGTAGAGAGTAATTCCAAACTCTTGGGGTTGTGTGGCAATGCTTCTGATGAGTGAGTGAAATAGAAGTGGGAGTAAAGGTTACAGATGAAAGAATGAAGATTAAGTTGTTCTCAAACATACAACTTCTGGAAGAGAAGGGTATGCATTAAATTGTGTCTCTCAAGCTATTTAGATCTCATTAATCAAATAAAGAGAAATATTACAGCTATTGCATGCAAGTGTGTTATTCATGTCAAAGTTCTAATGGTGGCAAAATGCTTAATCAAAGAGCATTAAACATTTAAAAAAGTAAAATAGAACTTTGAAAATAGCTTTAGTTAAAGGAAACACATAGGTCTGTTATTACATAGAAATACACATCAGCTTTTAAAAAACTGCTTACCTTTGTCAGATTCCATTAAAAATTTTATACCTCACTCATGTTCTCTTCCAAAAGCAGATGAACTAATAGTGTAGAGAAGCTCACAAATACTAATCCTATTTACTGGGTGTCAATTTGTCATCCTTTGTTGATCAGGAAAAGATATGCTGTCTAGAAATTGATAGTCTCTTTGATGGAATTAAAATGCTTGCAAACAACCATTTATATTTTCATCAGAGAGTGCTGAAATTTATGCAATGTATTATCCTCTTGATCTAATCTAGACCTTGGAGATTTTATGGGGTGTTGTTGCTGTATGGATCTAAGTGCTACCAAACGTGAAATGAAGCACAGCTTTTTTTTTCATATAGGATGGACTACTAGTTTAATCCTGTTTAAGCATGAAAAATGTAAGGAAACACCCTCATGAATCAGTGTAATTCAGTAGAAAAAGTAATGGATGTGAAATAACAGGATCTTGGTTCAAATGTGGCCCACTTGTGTAAGATTAAGCAAATAATCACTATAGCTTTTAATTTTCTTGTATATAATCCTATCTCTGTTGTTTGCTACCTGCATGTATTTTAAATTTTTTCTGCTTCAAAACCTAATTGTGAGAGGAAAAAGATAATCAGGAAGTCATTCATAAGAAAAAGAAGACATACAAAAATACTATAGTTATTGTATACTATTTAATGCCTAAAAGAAGGTCATTAATAATAATAATAATAATAATAATAATAACAACAACTAGCATTTATATAGTACTTACTATGTGCCAGACAATATGCGAGGCAAGTTACAACTATTAACATCACTAGTAGGGATAAAATACCTTTGTTTAGCTTTTAAAGTCCTACACAATCTGGCCCCAAGCTACGTTTCCAGCAATGTCAGACTTTACTTCTCTTCCAGCATTTGCAGTAAAGCCAAATTAGTTTTCCTTCTGCTATTTGTTATATTCTATCTTATCTTTGTGAGCTTTTTTTCTTTGCCTTAACTACCCCATATACCTGCAATGCATTCCCTCCCTTCACAGAGTCTTTGTCTTCCTATTAAGCTCACAGCAATCCTGTGAGATAGGTGCTGTTCTTTCCTCATTTTATAAATGAAGAAATTGAGGCTAGAGAGAGGTTAAGTTCTACCTCAGAAACATCTCTTGCCCTTCACTTAGGTAGAACTCAGACAGCTACTATCTTAGCTATTATTATTATTAGCATCTTATTACTTCCCGCCTAGATTATTCCATTATTATTATTCCACAGTTTAGATCCCTTATCACTATTTAACATACTTTGACAAAATTATTTTCCTTAAATCTTGCTTTCACCTTGTGACTTCTCTACTCATCAATATCAGTGATTTTTAGGGGTAAAATA
Source organism: Myrmecobius fasciatus (assembly GCA_023553655.1). Lineage (NCBI taxonomy): Eukaryota > Metazoa > Chordata > Mammalia > Dasyuromorphia > Myrmecobiidae > Myrmecobius > Myrmecobius fasciatus. Next base: position 144,275 of record JAJPUD010004004.1, read on the forward strand.
GCACAGTTTAGCTTTTAAAGCTCTACACAATCTGATTCCAACCTATCTTTTCAGCACTATCAGGCAATACTTCACTTCCACCACTTGTAATAATGCCAATTGGCTTTCGTTCTTTTTTGCTATATTCTATCTTTCCTCTGTGTGCTTGTTTTTTGCCTTGACCACCCCACATGCCTGGAATGCACCCCCTCCTGAATTGTTTCATAAAGTCTTTTTCTTCCTTTAAGACCCAGTATAAGCATCATTTTCTGTATGAAGCCTTTCTAATTTATTGCTGCTGTCCTGCCCCACCTCAACTGCCTTGTATTTAACTACTTTGTGTTTATGGGTTTATTGTTTTTTATGTATGCATTATATACTATATTATCTATTTATCTGTCACTATCAATTTTCACCAAAACTTATACTTCTGAAAGAAATCAAGACTAGAGGCAATACAATTTTAAAGTAATTAAGGGACCAGTTCTCAAGATTTAAAACATAAAATACAATTAAAGATTGGAAAAAACCACAAATAATTCTTTTTGTTGTTGTTTTCTTTTTAAAGCAATTTTTAAATAAAAGTTTTTTTTTATTTCAAAATATGTACATGGATAATTTTCAACATTCACTCTTACAAAATCTTGTATTCTAAAATTTTTCCCTCCTTCCACCCCCACCTCCACTAGATGGCAAGTTATGCAATATATTTAATATGTAATTCTTCTATACATATTTCCACAAATATGCTGCACAAAAAAATTTAGATCTAAAAGGAAAAAATAAGAAAGAAAAATGCAACCAAACAACAGCAATAAAAGTGGAAATACTATGTTGTGATCCTCACTCAGTCCCCCAATCCTCTCTCTGGTGAAGAAGGTTCTCTTTATCACCAGACTATTGGAACTGGCCTAAATCATCTCATTGTTGAAAAAAACCACATCCATCAGAATTGATCATTTTATAATCTTGTTGCCATGTTTAATGATCTCCTGGTTCTGCTCACTTCATTTAGCATCATTCATGTAAGTCTCTCCAAGCCTCTCTGAAATCATACTGCTGATCATTTCTTATACAACAATAATATTCCATAACATTCATATAACATAGCTTACTTAGCTATTTTCCAAATGATGGGCATCCAGGCTTCCAGTTTCTTGCCACTACAAAAGGGCTTCCACAAATATTTATCCAAATGTGCACTCCTTTCCCTCCTTTATGATTTCTTTGGGCTATAAGTCCAGTAAAAATATTGCTAAATCAATGAGTATGCACATTTTATAACCTTTTGGGAATAATTCCAAATTTCTCTTCATAATGGTTGAATCATTTTACAACGTCACCAACAATGTATTAGTGTCTCAGTTTTCCCACATCTTATTTTTTCCTGTCATTTTAGCCAGTCTGAGAGGTGTAGTGGTACCTCAGAGTTTTCTTAATTTGCATTTCGCTGATCAATAGTGATTAAGAGCACATTTTCATATGTTTAGACATGGTTTTAATTTCTTCATCTGAAATTTGTCTGTTCATATCCTTCAACCCTTGTAAAAGATATTCTTCAGAACCAGAGTCCATGCCTTCATCTGATATATTGGTGCCAGTAACAAGAACACATTTGAAGGTTATAAAGGAGAGATAGATAATCCCCAAAGGCATTAGTCAGCGTTCTGGAAGAAACATTAAATATAATCTAAGCAAAAGAAAGTTCTTATTAGTGGTGAAGTTCTTCAAATATTTATTCCCAAATGATATGCTAATTGATTCTTAAGTATGTGTTTCATCCCTCTTCAAATACATATTATTATGTATTTACTCAACTATGTACATGTAATATTTCTCTATTAGAACATTGTCTTCTTGAAGACAGTGACTGCTTATTTTTGTCTATGTATTCTTAGTACCTATCACTATTAAATGTTTGATTAATGTTTATTGAATTGAATTGAAATGAGGTCCAACGTATATGGGAGGAGATGTGGGAAAACTGGGACACTGATACATTGTTGGTGGAACTGTGAACGGATCCAGCCATTCTGGAGAGCAATCTGGAACTATGCTCAAAACATTATCAAACTGTGCATACCTTTTGACCCAGCAGTGTTTCTACTGGGCCTATATCCCAAAGAGATCTTAAAGGAAGGAAAGGGCCCCACATGTGCAAAAATGTTTGTGGCAGCCCTTTTTGTAGTGGCAAGAAACTGGAAACTGAAAGGATGCCCATCAATTGGAGAATGGCTGAATAAATTATGGTATATAAATGTTATGGAATATTATTGTTCTGTAAAGAATGACCAGCAGGACGATTTCAGAGAGGCCTGGAGAGATTTGCATGAACTGATGCTGAGGGAAATCAGCAGAGTCAGGAGAACATTATACACAGCAATAAGACTATATGACAATCAATTCTGATGGACATGGCTTTCTTCAACAATGATGTGATTCAAACCAGTCCCTATTGTTCAGTGATGAAGATAGTCATATACTTCCAAAGAGGGACCTGAGGGAACTGAGTGTGGACCACAACACAGCATTTGAATGCTTTCTGTGAATATTTCCCTGCATTTTGTTTTCCTTCTTAGGTTGTCTTTTTTTCTCTCTTTCTAAATCTGATGTTTCTTGTGCAGTAAAATAACTGTGTAGATATGTATACATATATTGGATCTGTCATATAACATAAAATATTTAGCATGTATTAAATTACCTATCATCTAGGAGTGGAGGGTGGGGGGAAGAAGGGAAAAAGCTTGGAACAAAAAAGTTTTGCAAAGGTCAATGTAGAAAAATCACTCATATATTTTGCAAATAAAAAGCTTAAAAAAAAGAAAAGAAATGAGGTTCAACATCTCTATAAGCTTAGTCAGTGAAATCTATAGTAATTCAAAGACAATTTTAAGCATCCATATACACAAACACAACCAACCAAACAAGTTAACTAAAAATGGTTAATTCTCAGATTGCAACATGGAGCTAAACTTCAAATAACTAATTTGAAGTATAGCTCCATGTTGCAATCTGAGAATTAATTAACTAAATTAATATGTATGAACAAATGTTTCCTGAAAGGCAGTATGACATAGTAGAAAGAGCACAGGATTTAAAATCAAGGGCGTGGATTCAAATTCTAGTCCTGTCTTATATGGCCTTGGACAAATCATTTAAAGTTTTATTTTCTGTTCAGGTTCAGGTATTCAGGAGAATACTTCCATTAAATCAATCAAATCCATTAAAGGAAATGTGGGGAAAGTCCTTAACCAATTTGAAAGAGGTGAAAAATATTGAGTAAAAAATAATGATGTTAAATAGGAAGATAGGATTAATTTAAGAGTCAGTCAGGCCATGTTGGATTGAATGAAAACAGCAAGCTAGTTCAGAATATGGTCAATTTTAGTTGGAGGCTAGCCTAGTCATAAAACAATTTTAGCCAATCCCCTGAGAAAGAATCATTTAGATGGGAAATAAAGAGGAGGATCAGAGAAGGACCCAATAAACTTCAAATGGTTGGAAGATTTGAGACTTCTTTTATGTGATATGAAGTTCCCTGGATAGCAATAGCTGATGGCAGCATGTACATTGGGAACCAAGAGGATGTATTAAAGGCAAACTTGCTACACCTAGAAAAGAAACTTTCTGGATTTCACAAAGGGCCCAACTAAAAACTAAGCCTTACCTTAGGGAAATCTAATGAGGATGCCAACAAAGGGGAGAAAATGATTTCTGTCAAATGGGATCTCTGAGTTATCTCTTTACCATGTGTGCTCCATAAATTTGAACCCACATTCCCTGGGATTCTGTATTTATGAAGACAATGTGCCTCTGATTTTATGGGTGATCCGTATTTTGTACAAATCATTTAGTATAGAATTTTGCAAAGTTATTCCTTCTAAAACTAATTAAATCTGGCTGGATATTTCATATCAATGATTCATCGATGTGTGTGCATCTATTTATCTGTTTATTTATCTAACTATTCTTGGTCTCTTATAACTTTGCTTGCTTCCTCCTGCTCAATTCTAGTTTTCAAATAGATGTTTTCTCCCTTAAGACTCTGGATCTCCTTTTTAGTTAGGTAATTTAATTTTCATATTCTTGATTTTTTTTAGATTGCTATTATTTTTTTTCAGTTTTTCCTCAATCTCTCTTATTTTTAAAGTTTTTTTTAAATTCATCTATGAATTTTGGGGGGACAGGTGATTATTTAAATTTAATGCTATTTGGGGGGATAGGAGAGCCTTTTTTCTTTATTTCAGTTTTCCCTATCCCCATAGTAACTTTCTTTGGTTGGATTCTTTCTCCTTTACCTGCTATTTTTTTTTTAAATAAGAGCTTGTGGGAGTTGGAATCAAAATGGTAGAGAGTAAACAGGATATTATCTGATTCCCTAAGAATCAATGCTAGATCAAACATTTGAATGTTTGATCTACAAAACTCAGGAACATTTGGAGTATAATAATTTTTCCGGCTTAAGAAATCTTAGAAGGACTTCAGGAAAAGTCTGTCTCAATTGGGCAGTTGGAACATATCTCAGCACAGGTGCAGCATAGGGAAGTAATTTAGTAGGATCTCCTTAGCCAAAATATGTAGCATTACAGTTACTTTGTACCAGGATACCATGTCATCAGATTTGCTGTGACAACTCCAATGCAACTACCAAAGGTGAATTGTGAGCCCCTAAAATCTAGCATAACAGGCAGGACTTGTTCAGGCCACTCAAGGCA
>JAJPUD010004004.1:163968-203072 GCA_023553655.1 Myrmecobius fasciatus
CCTTTGACCATTTATTGATTAGAGAATGGCTTGAATTCTTATAAATATGAGATAATTCTCTATATATTTTAGAGATGAGACCTTTATCAGAATCCTTAAATGTAAAGATGCTTTCCCAATTTATTGCTTCCTTCCTAATCTTGACTGCATTGGTTTTGTTTGTACAAAAACTTTTTAACTTAATATAGTCAAAATTATCTATCTGGTGTTCAATTAAGAGTTCCAGTTTTTCATTTTGTTAAAGTAAAATCAAATTATACCCCCATTCTTTAAGTAAACCCAAAGTAGAAATATAGTTCTCAAGAGTTCTTTTGTTTTTACCTTTTTATGCTCCTCTTGAGTTCTGTGTTTGCAGGCCAAATTTTTTGTATAGATCTGGTCTTTTCATCAGAAATAGGTGAAATTCACCTATATCGTTGAATGACCATCTTCTTCCCTGGAAGGTAATGCTCATTCTAACTGAATAACTTATTCTTGGCTGTAATTCAAGTTCCTTTGCCTTTTGGAATATCTGATTCCAGGCACTTGGATGCTTTAATGTGGAAGCTGACAGATCTTGTGTGATTCTAATTACAGTTCCTTGGTATTTGAATTGTTTCTTTCTAGCTGCTTGCAATATCTTTTCCTTGGTGTGATAGTCCTGAAATTTAGCCATGATATTCCTTGAGGTTTTAATTTTGGGTTCTCTTTCAGGAGGTGATTGGTGAATTCTTTCGATGGCAATTTTGCCTTCTGATTCTAAAACATCAGGGGAGTTTTCTTTCATGATTTCCTGGAAGATAGTATCTAGGTTCTTTTTTTTTTTTTCATCATAGCTTTCAGGTAGTCCAGTAATCCTTAGATTGTCTTTCCTAGATCTGTTTTCCAAGTCATTTGTTTTGCCTAGGAGATATTTCATATTTTCTTCTATATTTTCATTTTTTTGTTTTTGTTTGACTGATTCTTGATGTCTTATTGAGTCATTCACTTCTGTTTGTTCAATTCTAATTTTTAAAGTTTTATTTTCTTCAGTTACCTTTTTTAGCTCCTTTTGTAACTTTTGTCATTTTTTTGTTCATTGCAGTCTTTTTCCATTTTACCAATTTTGTTTTTCAGTGAATTATTGTCTTTTTCCATTTCACCAATTTTGTTTTTCAGTGAATTGGTGTCTTTTTCATATCTCTTTTGTAGGACATTATATCCTTCTTTCAATGATCTCAATTCATTTCCCTATTTTTCTTTTAACTCTCTTGAGATTCTTTAAGAAATCTTCCAGGAAAGCCTTGTGAAATGGGGACTAGCTCATTTTTCCCTTTGTGGCTTCCTCTGCAGTTGCTTTACCTTTAGGAACCTTAGTATCTGAGCTCAGCCCTTCTTTCTTTCCATAAAAGCTTTCTATGGTGAGAGTTCTTTTCTTACTCATTTTTTAAAAGCTTGAGGTCTGTTTAAAGCAGAGGAGAGGGAAATGCTTTAATTTGGCCTGGGGCAGTTCAGCCCCTTGACTTCTCATTCTGAGCCATCCAGGCTAGGTCCTGCATTTGCAATGGCTTACAATCTACCTTTTACAAAAGGCAGATCTGCCAAAGCACCTGCCTGCAATCAGGGCAGAGTGGCCCAAGCATCTCCCAGGCACTTCACAGATGCTTACAATCTGCCATGCTCCGTCCCAGCCTGTGCTTCCTGCCCTGTCTGTGTGCTGCCATCTGAGCTTGGCAAACCACCCAACCCCCTGCCCCTCTGAAACAGACCTGCTCCAAAGCTCTTCCAAGGTAACTTTTGCTGGAAATGTGTTGTAGTTCAAATATTTGGAGGCGCTTTGACTCCAGAAGCAATTCAGAGGCTTAATCTGCTGCTGGTTTGAGAGAAGGTCAGAGGAGGTCACATAGAGTCATGTCTGCATTCCGCCACCTTGGCTCTGCTCTCTCCACGTAGATTCTCCAGGGATTGTGTTGGAAGCTACATTGCTCTGGGTCCCTGCTCTGGGCCACCTCTCCCCACCTCCCACCATATACAATTGAAATAGACCTTTTCTAAAGTTCTTCCAAAATATCTTCAGCTGGAAATTTATTACCAATAGTGGTGGAAAGGGGATTGTACTAAGAGAGGAGGAAAACAAAGCTAAAATGGGGTAAATTATGCCACATGAAGAGGCATAAAATCCTATCATAGTTGAGGGAAAGAATGAAGAGGGAATGAGCATTGTTTGAACCTTAGTCTTATCAGATTTGGTTCAAAGAGAGAATAGCATAAGCACTTAGTTTTTTTATAAAAAAAAATTGTCTTACCCTAGGAGAGGAAGAACAGAAAGAGAAAAGAAAAGAAGGACACCTTGATAAGGGAGGCCAGAAATAGAAAGGGATAGGGATAAGAAAAGGGAAGAGTGAAAAAAAGGGAAGACATCTTGAGGGAGGTAGTAGTCATAAGCAATTCACTAGTAAGCAGAGAAAGGGTAAAATGAGAGAGAGAAGTATAATTTGGGAAAAATAGCATGGTGATAAATACAGAGATAGTAATTTTAAATGTGAATATGAATGAGATGAACCCTCCCATAAAACATCAGTGGATAGTGGACTGGATTAAAAGTCAGAATCATACATTAAAGTATTTATGAAAAAACACACATTTGAATCAGAGAGATACATACAAAGTAATGGTAAAAGACTTGAGCAGAATCTAATATGCTTCAGCTAAAGTTAAAAAAACAAATAGCAGGAATAGTGATCCTGATCTCAGATCAAGCAAAAGCAACAATAGATCTAATTAAAAGAAATAAGGAAGGAAACTACATGTTGCTAAAGGGTAGCATAAAAATGAAGATATATCAGTATCAAATATATATGCACCAAGTGGAATAGAATCCAAATTCTTAGAAGAGAAGTTGAAATGTGAGACAATAAAACTGTATTAATGGTAAATCACAACCTCCCTTTTTCAAAACTAACTAAATCTAAAAACAAAGAAAAATAGTGAATATATTTTCTAAAAACTTAGGTATGATAGACCTTTGGTGAAAATAGAATGGGGATAGAAAGAAATATTCTTTTTTGCTCAGGGCTACATGGCTCTTACACACACATACAAAATGACCATGTATTAGGGCTTAAAAATTTCACAATCAGATGCAGAAAGGCAAAAATAGTAAATGCATCCTTTTTAGATCATGGTGTAATAATAATTATATGTAAGAAAGGTCCATAGAAAATAGATGAAAAAGTAATTGGAAACTAAATAATCTAATCCTCAGGAATGAGTGAGTGAAACAACAAATCATAAAAACAATAATTTCATCCAAAATAATGACAATAATGAAACAATGTATCAAAACTTATGGCATGCAGCTAAAGCAGCTGAAAGGGGAAATTTGATATCACTTCATGCCTACATAAATATGATAAAGAGAAGATCAATGAATTGGACATGCAACTAAAAAGATAGGAAAAAACAAATAAAAAATCCCCGATTAAATTCAAAATTCTGAAAATCAAAGGAGAGATTAATAAAATTGAAAGTAAGAAAACTATTGAACTAATGAAAAAACTGAGAATTGATCTTATGAAAAAACCAACAAGAACAAAAAAGAAGAAAAAGAAAAAACAACAAAATAGATAAACCTTTGGTTAATTTGATTAGAAAAAGGAAAGAAAAAAACTCAAGTTAACAGAATCAAAAATGAATAGGATGAAATTACCATCAATGAACAGGAAATTAAAGTAATAATTAGAATGTATTTTTGTCCAACTGTATGCCAATAAATCTCATAATGATATGGATGAATACTTAAAAAAAAGTATAGATTGCCCAGATTAACAAATGAGGAAATAAATTACATAAATTGTCCTATTTTAGAAAAAAGAAATTGAACAGGTCATTAATGAACTTCCTAAGAAAACATCTCCAGGATCAGATGGATTTACAAGTGAATTGTACAAACATTTGAAGAACAATCAATTCCAACACTATGTAATCTATTGAGAAAAATAGAGGAATAAGCAGTCCTACAAAATTCTTTTTACATCACAGATATGGGACTGATATGGAAATCAAGAAAGACCAACACATAGAAAGAAAATTTTAGACTAATTTCCCTAATGAATATTGATGCAAAAACTTAAATAAAATATTAGCAAAGATATTACAGCAACTTATCTCCAGGATAATACACTGGGATCAATGCAGAAATGCAGGGCTGGTTCAATATCTGGAAAACTATCAGCATAATTAACCATAATAATAGTAAAATTAATTGAAATTATATGATTGTTTTAATTGATGCAGAAAAAGCATTTGGCAAAATACAATTCCCATTCCAATTAAAAACATTAGAAAGTATGACAATATATGGAGTTTTCATTAATGTGATAAGTATCATTTTTTCTAAAACCATCAGCAAAGATATTTAACAACTAAAAGCATAAATTAGAAGCATTCCCGATAATATCAGGAGTGAAACAAGGTTACCCATTATCATCACTACTATTCAATATTATAATAGAAATGTTAACGTTAGCAATAAGATTCTTTTTTGATCTATTTTCTAGGTGAATTTTTTTTCCAATGAAATATTTCACTTTTTTCATTCTTTTAACTTTTTTATTGTTCTTTACATGCTTTGCTTATAATTAGGCATTTAATAAAAGCTACCTGGCTGTGGATTGACTGAATCTGACCAAAATTCACTGGCCATGTAATGAGAGAAGTTGTTCAAGGATATAGCAATTTGGAGCTTTCCCAAAAGAACTGATTGTAGTAAGCATCCTATAAAGTTGAGGAACCTCTACTCTTTTTCCTATAAGTATTTTTCCTACTCTAGCATGGTCTCCACCTTACATGGATCTCAATATAATTCTCATCAACTTAATAAGAGCCCCAGAAACTCCAAATGTTTTTTCTTAAAATGACATTCCTTGACAGGGGCAAATAGTGAATATTATCATGGGTTTCCCCACAGCAAATATGTCATAAGTTATTGTAATTCAATTTCAATAGCTCATCTCATTCAGTGCCAGAGAAATATATGAGCAATAAAATTAAGATAAACTGCACTCTTCTAATCCAGCCCATTCTGAAATATCGAGGTACCTGAATGTCTGAAAGATATGTTGGTGACTGTGAGAGGGTTGAATCATTCGAGTCTGGAAGGACATTTTCTAATGTTTGAACTTTTCACATCTAGATCAAAATATATGATGTCTAGCTGGAGGTCCAATTTGGTAAATATCTTTCTTCCTAATAGGTGGTAGAGTGGATAGAAAACTGAACCTGGAGTCATTGAGATATGAATTAAATGCATTTTCAGATACTTCTTAGCTATATAACTCTGGATAAGTCATTTAACCTTCCCAGCTAAGTTTCTTCATCTTTAAAATGGGGATAATATTGACATCTTACTCCCAGGATTGTTGGGAAGACTAGATGAAACACTTACGAAGCATTTATAAACCTTAACGCACTATAGAAACACACTATATGATACAGTTATTTGTTGCTATTAATGTGATTATGAATAATGTTAATATTATCTCTGACCTGTTATTTTTAAAAATCAGGGAATATATTCCATATAGAAGGAGAATCAATGTTTCCTTTGTGAAGCAGAGTTACCAAATGGCATGATAAATTAGGCAAGATCCTCCAAGTTAAAAAGAAAAGCATGTATTTGGAACCTCACAGATTATCAAACCTAAACCCTTTATTTTATAGATGAAGAAACCGAGGCCCTGAGACATTAAGTGGACTTGTCTATTGACATATAAACATCAAACTCAGTCACTAAATTATGATACTTGGCAAAGAAAAGAATGGCCAAAAGCCTGATTTGGGTTTAAGAAATTCAGAAGTTTTGAGCCTATATCACATTTTTGTTTTCAAGAAAAGAATGAGAAGGTTAAATAATATAGTATAGTTGGATTTAAAATAAAAGTATTTGAGTTTCATTACTGTCTCTGCCACTTCCAGTGTGATCCTGGGCAAATTACTTGTCATTGCCACTTGTCACTACATTAACATGCATGTAAAAAAAAATGTTGAATTAGATGACCTCTCAGCCCCTTGTATTTCTAAGTTTATTATTTTGTAATCAAAAAAAAGAGTTTTAAAAGGAAGTTTTTGTTTTGTTTTGTTTTTGAAAATCACTGATTTGTGATATGAGAAATTTTAAATTCAGTTATTTAAGTAATTTGTAAATAGATCAAGTATAGATAAAGAAAAATCAAAAGAGAAACCAAATTTGGAGAAAATAAAGATGAAGAAAATTTAATGCACACAGCAGTGACAAGATTCTAATACAATGCTACAGGATTGGTTTATTAGATATTTTAAGAGTTATTAAAGTATTATATGAAAATTCATATTATTCACAATGTATTTCAAGAAAAAGTTTTCCTGAAAAAAAAAAGAAGAGGATACTTGAACTAGACTCAAAAGAATGGATTGTAATTTAATATGAAAAGTTAAAGCAGTTCATGCAAAACCTGAGAAATACCAAAAACAAAAACAAGGAGGAATCAAATCCAACCCCTAGATGGGGTTGAAAGAAAAAAATATAATCCAATTTAGGATATTGAATGGAGAGGTATACAATAATATTACACTGGAAAGGTAGGGTGACACTGGATGGTGGAAACAATGAAGTTTTGAATGCCCAGATAAAGAGTTTGAATTTTAACATCAAGATAGCAGAGAGTCACAGAAGAGCCTTGAGTCAAATCATAACTAAATCAATGTTTGAGGAGGATTAAAACAACAGTTGCTTGAAGGGATTATGAATTGAGGTGGAGAGGAAGACAGTCCTATTAGATATTATTTCCCCAGTAGTTTTATAGTAATTTCCAAGTTTTCCTTTGGTAAAGAGGGCAAAAGAGGGATTCGGGCAGTAGAAACACAAGATAGAATAATATATAAAAGATGTTGCCAATTCAGAATTAAAAACTCATAGCTAAAAAATAATTCCTGAATTTTCAGTGAACAGCAAGGGAAAGGTCCTGATTTACTCTGATTCTTTAATGGAGTTTTGAATTCCACTGATAAATCTAACTTTTGATCCTTTCTCATTCTAAGGGATTTTTATGACCTTCTTTCCAGAAATTTACCAAACAGGTTCTTCCCAAAATGTGCTTTGCCTTCCTTTATTTGTGGGAACAGAAAGAATTTGAGTTGTCCATCTGTTATCCAGATTTATCTGCCAGTGATATGAAAGGAGAATTAAAGATGAAGAACAAGAGACCTATTGTGAAACTATTGTGAAAGTTTAGTTTCATGAACATGAGAATGTATACTAGGGTAATAGCAATGGAAATAAAGAAGACACTCTTACGACATCACTGAATTGTTCTCTTTTCTGGTATATATGTATTTTATCTTTTAATGTTCTGACAAGCAATTATTGCTAATCTAGTGCTGCATATCTGATTATCAAATATCTTTTAATTCATCTTTGAACCATCTTAAATTAAGATTTTTTCTTACAATTGTGGTGTTAATTGATTCAAATTTTGTAGAATGACTATATAATGATACCAATGTTAAAGCAAAAATTTTACAAGCAAGAGATGCTTTGCAGTTTCCAAATGCAATCTGGTTTTATCTCATCTTATTCAATTGTGCTCCCAGCTCATTATCTATTTATAGTTCTTATTTAAAGAAAAGCAGTCTGGTACAGCAGGTTAAGTGATGATTTTGTAGGACCAGATCAGAAGATCTAGATACAAATCTTACCTCTTTTGCTTATTGATATCACTTTGAACAAGTTTCTTCAGCTTCTTATGCCCCTGTATTTCTTCACTGGTAAGACTGGGGAGCTGGGAGTAATTGGACTAGATTGCCTCTAATGTCTGTCTATTCCAACTCTAAGTAATAATAATAATAATAATAACTATGACAGTAATTTAGCTTTCATTTACATATCACTTTGAGGTTTGTAAAGTACTTTTCAAATATTATTCTATTATATCATCATTTCAATCCTAGGATGCAAATTCTTTTGGTAATTCCCATTTTATAGTTAAGGAAAGGGAGGCAGATAAGGTAACTGACTTGCCCAGGAAAATTGTCTATCCATCATTCCTGTCCTGATTCAGTTATCAAATAGCTATTTTTTGTTGCTGAATAAATCTTCTCCCAGATTTGTATGTCCGTAGGTTCAATGTTTTTCCTTTGAACAAATTTTAGAGTTGAAAACAATTCCAAATCTTTGGTTGTATGAATTATAGCATAGCAGCAGAAACCAACACAAAAAGCACTTTTGTCAAATTTTACCATGACCACTTTAGTTGGATGAACCAATGTAAGGAAATATAAATTAAATTTAAAAAAAAAATTAAATATTTGAGAAAAGCTAACTAAATCACACTTTTATAATATCTTCTTTTTTCATTTATAGCCCCAAATCTCCCCTTTGACTACCAGTCTGTCCATTCATGTTTGATCTCATCCTGCTACAAACAAACCCAGTTCTCCACTCATTTTTGCTCCACTTTCAACCAGATGCTGCCTCCTTTGCCTTAAGTAAGGAATTCCCTTTCTTTTATTCTTCCTAGAGGTATTTCTAGTCACTGATGTGAGTCAATATTACCTTGCTAGTCTGGAACAGACTTCTATATCTAGAGCCAGAAAAGACCTCAAAAGTTGTTATTCAGCATATCTCATTTTATGTATGAGGAAATCAAGATCTAGGAATATCAAACATTCTAATAACTAAGTAATTCTTCATGTCATTTAGCATAATCTCCAGGACAACTTGAAAAATTGCTATCAGACTGTGGTAAAAAGAATATCTACCATCATCTCCTAACATATAGGCTAGGCTCATTGTTTTCTTTAAAGGGTAATGAAACCCCTATTGGTAGTTGATTAGCTTAGAAGACTAATGACTAAGACCAATGATATGACTTCTTGGTTGTCAGGGTATATAGAGCCATGGCACAAGAGGCTCCATATTCTCCCTTATCCTCCTGACCATGAGATCAGTAGCAATCTAGTATCAAAGAGAAGTTGTGCTCAGATGAATCAATTCTATTAACTTTAATAAACATCCTTTACTTGTGAATATTCTTCCTCTATTTTGGTTACATAAATCTTGTGTTTACTGTCAAGTATTCTAAGAAGATCTCAATTTATTCCAATATAAATCTAACTTACAATGTTTACCTATGCCATATCTGGTCTACTACATAGGTTATCTGCATTTTTTATCATGACCATGTGGCTAGGATATTTAAGAAGCAGAAAAGATGTCAACTCTTGCCAGTGAATTATTATAATAATGATAGTCTCAGCTAGACATGTATTTGTGGATTTCCCCCTAATAAATCAACATATAGAAAGACAAGTAAAGGAATGTCATGAATGCAATGTTTCCACTTGGTACCTCTAAATGTAAGGATTAAAATTTTGATTAGAAGCTCAATTATAATGATGCAGGCTTTCAATTACAGTCCCAATTTTATATACATGTATGCATATATATATATGTATATAAATATACATATACATACATATATATGGAGTGGTGGTTATTAAGTTTTTATGCTATCTCTGTGGAAACTTACTTGAATATTCCACATAAATTGGTTCCTCAACCCTCATGTATCCATATCCTGTCAAATGGGAGGTTTTGGTGCAAAAAGCCCAAGTTGGTAGAATATTTGCTTTATATTTGACATTACATTATAAAATAAAGGATGGTGTCAGAGTAAGAATAGATTAACCTTAAAGTCATAACTTTCTCCAGTGCTCCAAGGTGTCACAGGTCTCCTCTATTCTCCAATTCTTCAAGCATGTTAATGTCAATTTTCAAGCAGGAGCAGAAGCAGGTCCTACTCTTTCAAGATCACTGTGAGCTATAGTCTAAACCTGAACCTTATACCTTTATGATAGATACAGATCTTCATGAAAGGGAAATTAGTAGAAGTAGGAGTAGTAATTGTTATAATATATTTTGTGTTGTTTTTTATCATTTGTAAAGTATGTAAGTCAAAATGCCAAAGCACATCTATTCTGTTATACTATGTGATGACAGCTGGGATGACTCTATTTCCTTCCAGTGGCAAAGTTTGCCAAAGATAGCATGATTAACTTTGTTCTTCAGTAGTAACATCTTTAGAAATCCTAGGGAGTCTTCCTGTCCTCTTTCCATTTTGTATTATGCTAATAGATTTACCCAGAGGCAGAAAATAACAATCTTGATAAACAAAAACAAAAAATGTAGATGAAATTGAATGGTCAGAAATCATTAATTAAGGTGGGCAAGTAAATTAGGAAGGTATCAAGGAGGTCCAAAGAGGTCCAAAGGCTCTGATCTAGAAATTAAATTTCACTCAATCACATGTATCTTCCAGTATAGAGGAACTCCTGGACTTTAAAGGACGGATCATTGAAACCATCATCATTTATAGTAACTAAATTCTCTGACTTAGGAACTTAGACAATCATCAGTCAATCTATTAACAAGCGTTTATTAGGTATATATCATAGGCCAGGTATTATGCTAAGTACTGGGAATAAAAATTATGTTTTAGAGAAATGAATAATCTATATTCCCATAAATCTGTAAGATTTACCAAATTTCCAACTCTCATAGCTCCCATATTCTGAAGGATAGCTTCAGAAATATTCTGCTTCAGTGTAGGTAGGATCTAGCAACAAGTATGATAAAGGAAAGCAGAAGATTGTCTATTGATAACACAAGAAAGGGCCAGGGAATAGCTGATCAACTGGAAGGACTATGGTCCGGGGGATTGCACATAAATACATCTATGCCCTGCTATTCTGATTCACCAGGAGGGGGTAATAGAAGATCATATTGTTAGTTTTAACTCAGAAATAAAATACTATCATAGAGTTGGTAACTACATTAGATAGTCATTACATGTCCAATATTTAAGGAGATGCAGTAGCAATTTTTAAGGAGGACTGTAACCAATACTACTTAATTACCATTAAATTGGCATCAAAATTGTTATTGTTGTTTGCATAGTGAGTCATACCCACTTATCAGTTGTGTGAATACAAATACATACACATATATCATATAACCCTGTTGGTTACTGTGGATGAATCTTAGTCTGCAAAAATTAACACATATTATTAATCATACCTTAATATAATTTATATAACATAATTATTTATTAAAGTTTATTATATTATCACTATTATTAATGTAATTATTGATATACACTGTGTGTATTGTTCTAATTTTTATGATATTTAAATATAAATAAATATGATATTTAAATAAATAAATATGATATTTAAATTTAAAAAAATTATGAATTTAAATATTTAAATAATATGATATTTAAATGCATATATACATGCAAATATGTGTCTTACTACCTTTATTTTCTTTCAGATTTCCCTATATTACACTCAAACATGAATTCTATTTTAGTAATTATTAACTGTAATATTATATAGCCTTGTAAATCAATAGTCAAGTTCAAAATCCATTGTCTTGATATGCATTCCTCTGAAACAATGTATCACTGAATAGATTCATTCTTATTTCATTCTGGATTCATTTTCTGAATATATTATCTTGAGTTCCACTAATGCTCCATTTTTTTATTATCTTGACATTATTATTCTTTAAGGAATATGATGTGACTCTTACATCAGTCTTAAAGATTTAAAAAAAAACAAACATAGTTATTTTTAACGTCTGTTCTCTGTCTATAAATATAAGATGGCATATTTAAATGTCATAGTGTTTATATTACAATTGATGGATTATTGCATATATTAGTGAGAATTATTAATTATCTTAACTTCTTAGCTTTTAGTTCATGCTTTAAAAAAAACTCCTGCACATGCTCAGTTTTTGTCCCTTAGATACCCCACAGTTAATCTACCAGAGAAACCCATTCATTCATTTAATTGTCTTGTCCAGTGCCTCACAAGGTGACCTTAGGAGAATCCTGCTGTGATTTTGAGCAGCTGTGGAAATGAGGACCATGATAGAGAGAAGACATATCTTTTTTTTTTTTTAAATATAGTGGGGATTTTAATTTTTCTATACATCATAATGAAATCAGTCATATAAATTCAGAATTAATATTAGAAATAGCATAATATGTTTCAATTAAGTCTAGAACTTTGGGGAATAATTGCATTAACCAACTAACCAACTGGTAGTTTAACTTATTTACCAAAAATTAAAAAAAAAAATAAAAAATCCAAGCAGAAGTAAATTCAAGATGAGTTAGGACATGTCCTCTTGAATTGTTTCCTCAATTTTCCTTCCAGCAGAGTAAGCACCTGTGATTAAAAGCACATAGCCAGAGAGTTCACATCTTATCCTTCTGAGCATTATCTCTCAATCTAAAGGTGGAGATTTCATATGTGACAAGTGCTTGGTGCTTCTCCAGTCATTCATAGGATGAGATACACATTTCCCTCCTCTTCTAGTTCTGTTTGAGCATTCTCAAACACCAGTATTGCATCCCATGAAAAAATCTCCACTCCTCATTTGTCCAAGTAACTCATGTTAGTTTTCTTTCTTCTCAAACTGGGAAGGACTACATACATTAGTTTTAGGTTTTTGGTGGCCAGACAATCCCTTAGCAGAAATTGTTAATTCAAATCACTTAGATGCTTAATATTGGTTGATTGATTGATTGATTTTTTTCAGAATTTTAAAAAATTATTCCAATTGAAGCAATCATTTTCCCCTTTCCTATCTTTCTATATTCAGTCTTGGATTCTTTAGAAAATTATGTAATAATTCCAAAGGATTTATGAAATTGGCAGATATGTGACATTTCCAGTATACTAATAAAGAAAAGGGGTTAACAAAGTTTGGAGGGGGAGGAATGGAAAGTTAGGTGAAAGAAGGTAAACATTCTGGAATTTTAAATTTAGGGGTCCAGTATCCAGATAAGCCATTTTAATAAAAAATTTGAACTCTCCCTATAATGAACAAATGTGTAGATTTTGAACATATTAAAAACAAAAGACATATTTAACTGATAGCAAATGTAGTTATAGAATGCTGTTAATCTACCTCAGAGTAAATACATATCTATCTATAAATAGATGGATAGATAGAAATTAACGTGCTATACTGTTTTGTAAACAAGTTAAATTCAAATAGTTCAAAACAGCTTATCAATAAGTAAATAAATGTAAGTTTTTTTAGGGTAGAAATTGTTTCACTTTTGTACCTCTAAAGTTTTTTCTAGTACATACCAGAATGAATTTAACATCCTGTCACAAAAATCCTTTTAGTATATGAATTATACTGCCATTGGAAAATAGGCAGGTTGAATTATCTGGTCTCAGATTCTTATAGATTTTCTGAGATCATGAATAGATTTTTCTTACATTCAGTGGTTTGGGTGCTACATGGTATTTTTTTTCCCATGAAGATAAATGTACAGCTGATTTGGGATCTTTTTAAATGTAAAAATATTCTTTATTACAAAAACGTAGCTCCATCATTTACATAACTAGATCTTAGAAGACATAAAAGATAGAGATGTCTTTTGGAGCAAGAATCAAAACAAGCATAATCATCAAACTCACTTAGGAGTCATTTAGCTATCTAAGTACTTTAGCTGAACAAATGTTCTTCTATTCTCTCAATTATGAGATTGCTTATTCTGGAATCTTTTCTTCTGCACAGAGATTTTCCATGAGCATCCTCTCTTCCCAAGTTTGGTCTCCCCTTTCAATAAGATGTTGGGGTTCAAAGATTTTGGGTAAAGCTAACATCATTTCAATTATGTTTTCAGTAAAATTTTCATCTTTATAAATAGAACTTTTTCTCTATATTGGTATTCACATAAGAACCCTTCTCTCTGTTTTTCCTCCTTAATATCTCATTCACAAGAGGCACTGAGTGGAGGCCTTAAAACCTAAAAGGAATTGAGGTAGTTGTCTGCTAGCTCCATTGTCAGTTATCTTCCATTACTAAAATAAAAATTCGTCTCCATTTCTAGTTACCATGGTGATCAGAACATTGTTTCCTATCTGTCTTCAGTTGTTTAGTGGAAGAAAATATTTTACATTTTTTCTCTCTTAGGATGGCCAATTTTTAATGATTTCATATTCCTTAAAAATAAATTATTCGGGGCAGCTAGATAGTGCAGTGGATAGATCCCCAGTCATGAGGTCAGGAAGACCTGAGTTCAAATCTGGTCTCAGACACTTAACACTTCCTAGCTATGTGACCCTGGGCAAGTCACTTAACCCCAATTGCCTCAGAAAAATAAATAAATAAATGAATGAAATATTTATTTATTTGTTTTTCTTTCAATCAATCAAGTATTATTTAACCATCGCCATGTATTAGATTGTGAATTTAGAAATGCAAAAATAAAAATGAACCAATCTCTGATCTCAATGTGCTTACATTCTATAACTTATTTATTTATATCAAAATTGTTTTGAACAATTTGAATTTAACTTATACAGAAATTGACAATCAGATTTAAAGAAATGTTTTCCTTGGGGAAGGGAATTATATCATAGGAATGTTTACTATCAGATTGATAAGCAAATCTAGGTCTAATATACTAAAAAATCAACAGATTTATTAATTATTTGCATTTGCCAGCTGGTAAATATATTCTATGAAATTAACTTGTTTTGATTGAAATTATGTAAATTTATTATCTTGACATAAACCTATCAGAGCTTAAATTACAGGTTTCTGTTTTCATTTCCAAATCTTGGCAGCAGACTTGATTTTAAAGCATTTGAATATCGGAATTTGGAAGTCACATAATCAAATCTGTGCATCCAGAGGATATGATTCTTTGCTTTAAGGTAATTACTAAACTCTATTTTTAGAGATGACAAATAGAATCTGATCCTTAGATTGATCTTCTGTGAGCAACCAACAGGGATACTAAGAGGTTTGCAGGAAAATAAAGTAATGGCTTCAGAAGTATGAATCAATTAATCAGAAGATGGCAATGAATGAATCTCAAACAATTTGGCTTGGCTAACCATCAAAAAATGTAATAGCACTATAAAATAAATTGATGTGTTATCTTCTTTATATGAAACTTTCTGACCTGCCTTCAAAAAACACATGAGAATTGAATTATTTTCCATTGAAGAGGAAAGAATTGTCTTACATTATCCCCCTTATGTTCTGTAAAACATAGATGTGAACTAGTTAGCAGTGTTGAGGGACATCAGTTCTGATCATGAATCAACATAAAGTAAACTGGATGCCCATTTGTGATATACTGAAAACTGTGATGCCTAATGCTGGAGACAATTTATTAAAATTATATCTCTAACATAATTTG
The DNA here is from genome assembly GCA_023553655.1 of Myrmecobius fasciatus. Lineage (NCBI taxonomy): Eukaryota > Metazoa > Chordata > Mammalia > Dasyuromorphia > Myrmecobiidae > Myrmecobius > Myrmecobius fasciatus. The sequence goes on from JAJPUD010004004.1 coordinate 179,202, forward strand.
ATCCTTGGTAAATTACGTAATATCACTGAGCTTCAATTTCTTCATCTATCAGATGAGGATAATGCTCGAACTACATGAAAAAAAGTAGGAGAGAAAAGTGTCTTGTAGCCTTAAAAGTGTTCTACAAGTGTTATCTATCAGGGACTTTTAAGAGTTTCTATTTGGAGAAAATGAAAAATAGATATCTTTGATATATGTAAGATTTTATTTCTATAAAATGGGTAGATAAAATTTCTTTAAACTTTTCTAGGAAGTTTTCATCAGCTGGTCATTCATTCAAAAGGAAGAATCAAATTATAACTTAAGCATGAATGACCTGGAATGAATAATATTGTTTATTTTTCATGCTCACTTTTTATTAAAGTGAAATCAAGAGTTCCAGAGGTGGAATCAAGATGACAGAGTAAAAAGTCAGGAAACTGCTCGAGATCTCCTAGCTTCCCTCAAAAAACACATGAAACCAAGCCTCTAAACAGATTCTGATGGGAGGAAACCCCTCTCCAGCTCAAGATAGACTGGAAAAACTTCAAGAATAGATTGAAAAGCATGTTCATCCCAGCTCAGATAGACCAGTGAGATGGTCTTAATCACAACAAATCAGCAACTAAGACCCTCAATCCTGGCTCCATAGTGGAGCAAATCAGTGAAACAGTTTCTAGTCCAAGCTCAGAAGGCAAACTCTTGGAAGCCACACCATTTTCTGAACACAGCAGGAAAAAACTACCCCCTACAAACACGAGACCCCTGTGCTCAAAGCCAAGGCTCAGAGCTGCATAGGAAGCTTGGAACAGTAACCCCTTTACTCCAGGAGCAGAGCACAACTTTAAAAGTAAATAAAAGAAAGGAAATACCAAAAGAAAAGGAAAGAAAGTGAGGAAGAAACATAAAAGAACCTTGACCATAGAAAATTATGATAGTGACAGGGCAGACCAAAACACAAACTCAGATGAGGACAAAATGTCTACAGAGGAAATCTCAAAGAGTGAGATAAATTGGGCTCAAGCCCAAAGAGGCTTCTCAGAAGTACTCATAAAAGGTTTCAAAAGGCAAATAAAAGAGGTAGAAGAAAAAATGAGAAAAGAAATGAGAGGTACACATGAGAGAGTCAACAGTTTGGAAAAGGAAGTGAAAAAATGTCTGAAGAAAACAACTCCTTAAACAGTAGAAAAAACCAAATGGAAAAAGAGAGAGACAAGAAAACTGAAGAAAATCACACATTAAATAACTAGAACAGAAGGGGCAACTAGATGGTGCAGTGGATCAGAGCACCTACCCTGAGGACCTGAGGCATCACATAGAATGAGGGTATGGTTAGGAATGGTCCCTAATTTGATGACATCAAAGAAGAAGACATTAAAGAGTGTAATGAAAAGAAGCTGGGATGCATTGCCAATAAGATCAGAGGTGAAACAAGGATGCCCATTATCACCACTATTATTCAACATTGTATTAGAAATGTTGGCTTTAGCAATAAGAAAGAAAAATTTAAAGGAATTAGAGTAGGCAGTGAGGAAATAAAACTATCACTCTTTGTTGATGATCTGATGATATACTTAGGGAATTTTAGAAAATTATCCAACAACCTACTGGAAACAATCCACAGCTTTAGCAAAAATGCAGGATATAAAAGAAACATACAAAAATCATCAGTCTTTATATATATATATATATGTATATATATATATACATATATATATATATATACTTACAAAGTCCATGAGCAAGAGATAGCAAGAGATATTCCATCTAAAATTACTGTAGACAAAACATAATACTTGGGAGTCTACCTACCAACACAAATCCAAGAATTATATGAACACAATTACAAAATGCTTCTCATATAAATAAAATCACATCTAAACCATTGGAAAATTATCAATTGTTCATGGATAGGCTGAGTTAATATAATAAAAATGACAATTCAGTCTAAAATGATCTATTTGTTCAGTGCCATACCCAATCAAACTGCCAAAATACTATTTTATAGAACTAGAAAAAAATGATAGCAAAATTAATCTGAAAGAACAAAAAAATCAAGAACATCAAGGGAATTAACAACAACAACAACAAAAATACAAAGGATTGTAGCTTAGCAATACCAATCCTAAAACTACATTATAAAGCAGCAGTCATCAAAACTATTTGGTACTGGCTAAGTAAAAGAGTAGTGGATCAGTGGAATAGATTAGATATACATGACAATAATTAAGGTCTATAGCAATCTAGCATTTGATAAACTCTCAAACTCCAACTTCTGGAATAAGGACTCAGTATTTGACAAAAATCACTTGAAAAACTGGAAAATAATATGTCAGAAACTAGGCATGGACCTACATCTCACATCCCATACCAAAATAAGGTCAAAATAGATAGAAGATTTGGGCATAAAGGATGACACCATAAACAAATTAGCAAAACAAGGGGTAATTTACCTATGAGATCTTTGGAGAAGGGAGGAATTTATTACGAAAAATGAACTAGAGAATATTATGAAAGGCAAAATGGAAAATTTTGATTACATTAAATTAAAAAGGGTTTGCACAAATGAAACCAACAGAAACAAGATTAAAAGCTGGGGAAAAAATCTTCACAGCCAGTATTTTGGATAAAGGACTCATTCCTAAAATAATAAAGAATTGTGCCAAATTTAAAAGAATACAAATCATTACACAGTTGATTAATAGTCAAAGGACATTAACAGACAATTTTCATATGATAAAATTAAAGCCATTTATAGTCATATGAAAAAATTATCTAAATCACTATTGATTAGAGACATGAAAATTAAAGCAGCTTTGAGGTACCACCTCATGCCTCTCATATGGGATAAAATGACAGGAAAAAATAATGATAAATGTTGGAAGAGATGTGAGAACACTGGACACTAAGGCATTGTTGATGGTGGGGTGAAATAATTCAACCATTCTGAAAAGCAATCTGCAACTATACACAAAGGGTTATAAAATTCTGCTTACCCTTTGACCCAGCAGTGCCATTACTGGGTCTGTATTTCAAGGAAATGATAAAGGATGGAAAAGGACTCACATGTAAAAAATATTTGTAGTACCTATTTTTGTGTAGTAAAGAACTGGAAAAGGAATGGATGCCCATCAAATGTTATGGTACATGTTATGGTACCAAATGTTATGCCCAAGTTATGGTACATGAAGGTAATGGAATATTATTGTTATATAAGCTGATTATAGAAGTCTGGGGAAGCCTATAGTATTATCTTTGATTCATATTTTAAGTGCATAAAATAAAACAGAAAGTCAATTATGTTAAGTCATTTATCAAAATATTTTTAAGCTCACTGATCTAAGGTTCACATCCCCTAGTGTCCAGTGTCCTCATTACTTAGTAGAGAAATTGGAAATCCAAACAAAAGCAATTAAGTAGAAAAGTCTGGATTTGATCTTATTTTCTCTAGCTCAAAATAAAGTATTCTTCTTTCCAAAATTATATATTTTTTTCTTTTTGCTGAGGCAATTGGGGTTAAGTGACTTGCCCAGGGTCACACAGCTAGGAAGTGTCTGAGACCAGATTTGAACTCAGGTCCTCCTGACTTCAGGGCTGGTGCTCTTTCCACTGTGCCACCTAGCTGCCCCCCAAAATTATATTTCTAAAGTATAAATCTGACTATGCCATCATCCTGTTGAAGAAGCTCTATTATATCTCCTTATAGTTAGTAGGATCAAATACACTCTTCTATTTACAGCCCTTCATAACTTTACTTCATTTTGTTTTACCAGACTTACATATTTTTCTCCTCATGCACTCATCAATTTCCTATTTTCTCATTTGTGGAAATGAAATTTCATCTCTAACTTCTGTAACTTTGCTATGCTGTCCTCATGGCTGGCATGTACTTTTATCTTGTCTTAGCTTATTTAGATACTTAGTCTCCTTTAAACTCAAGACATAAGATACAGAATTATTTCCTGATTTCCCAGTCTAATAATTCCCTCTGACCCTCAAATTATTTTGCATTTACTTGGTACATATATTTATATAAGTTGTTTTGTATTAATGGATAAATAATTTGTTTTTAAGTCATGAAGCTTGGCTTTAAACCCCTTATCTCATGTGACTTTCTATGATTTTTGGAAAGCAGAAAAAATTGTTCTAAGCAAGAAAAAGGTACTGGTATGATTTGATGAGAAAATTTCCTCTAAGAAATTTCTATGAGAGTGAAATCATAAGTCTCAACTCCACAGAGTGCCTGACATTTAGTAGGCATTTGATAAATGCATGTTTAGAGATTCCATTGATTTCAATTGCAAGATATTCAGCTCCAATCTTAAAAAAATAAATGACCAATTTACAAATTTAATTTTTTTCCATTTCATTTGCATTTAGACTTCTACTGACATCATCCCTTGAGGTAATTTTTGTTCTCAGTATAAGAACTTATGGATCTAGTCTAAAACTGTACTTAAGACATAAGTTCCAGAGATAGTCTGACTCCTTGAATACTTGGAAGATTCAAACAAACTAGGAGGGACTTCTTACTTATCCCTCTTTGACAGAACTAGGGTACTTCTAATCTAATTTTCAACTAAAGTTCACTTAGGACTCTAAAGCAAACCTGATTGCTCTCACACTAGTCCTCTCTTATCTTCTCACCTCTAATTCCCAAGAAACCAAATGAACACACCAAAACAAGTCCTTTATAACTTTGCAAAAAGTCAATTAAAACCTCCTAGTAATCCTAGAAACCTTGAGATAGTATGGAGGAATATTGTCACAGATTATTTAAATAGTCAGGTAATTTCTATTCCAATAATTATGTTATAGATATAGGTAAACTTGAGCTTACCTTGCTTCTTGTTCAATAGACAGACAAAATGCCAGAGGTTAATGATAAAATAATAAGTGATATGGCTCTAGTTAATCAATCAAACAACATTTATTAAGCCCTTGATATATGTCAAACACTATCTTAGCTAATGGGGATATAAAGACATAACTGAAGTTGACATTTCTGTTTTCTATGGAGAAGCAACATGTATACAAACACACACACGTGTATATGTATGTATGTGTGTGTATATATATATACATATATATGTATATATAGTACTTTTAAAGGAGCTGCTTGTAGCTGTTTGAAGGTTCAGAAACAGAGACAGACAGACAGACAGAGAGAAAGAGAGAGAGAGAGAGAGAGAGAGACAGAGACAGAGACAGAGACAGAGACAGAGACAGAGAGACAGAGACAGAGAGAGAGAGAGAATGGTGTTAACAACACATAATAAGCCTAGGAAAATATGTTGGAACCAAATTTTGTAGTATTTTTAAAGCTTTTTATTTTAAAAATATATGCATAGATAGTTTTGAACATTTACCCTTGAAAAACCTTGTGTTCCAAATTTTTTCAACCTCCCTTACCCCACCCTCTCCTTGAGATGACAAGTAATCCAATATATAATAAGCATGTGCAGTTCTTGAGGTATTTTAAATATTTGATTCAGGAGTTTTTGACACCAGAAATAAAAGAAAAACACTAGAATTTATAGATCTGTGCTGTAGGAATATTTTTTTTTGTTTTTTGTTTTTTTTTTTGTTTTGTTTTTTTTAAGCTTTTTATTTGTATAACATATGTATGGGTAGTTCCCCAACCTTGATCTTTACAAAGCTTTCCAATACAAATTTTACCCCCAGTCCCCTCCCCTCCCCTAGATGGCAGGAAGTCCACTACATGTTAATAATGTTGAAATGCTTGAGAAGTTATGCAAGAAAAATCCTATCTACAAGAAAAAAAAAAAAGAATCAGAGAAAGGCAACACAATGCAAGCAAATGTCAATAGAAAATGTTACGTTGTGGTCCATATTTCATGTCCCTCTTTCTGGGTGTATATGGTTTTCTTCAGTGAACAACTGGAACTGGTTTGAGACAATTCTTTATTGCAGAGATCCATGTCCATCAGAATTGATCATCATGTAATACTGTTGTTGCTGTGCATGATGATCTCCTGGTTCTGCTCGTTTCACTCAGCATCAGTTCATGCAAGTCTCTCCAGGCCTCTCTGAAATCGTCCTGCTGGTCGTTTCTTACAGAACAATAATATTCCATAACATTCATATACCATAATTTATTCAGCCACTCTCCAATTGATGGGCATCCCTTCAGTTTCCAGTTTCTAGCCACTACAAAAAGGGCTGCCACAAACATTCTTGCACATGTGGGTCCCTTTCCCTCCTCTAAGATCTCTTTGGGATATAGGCCCAGTAGAAACACTGCTGGGTCAAAGGGTATGCACAGTTTGACAACTTTTTGAGCATAGCTCCAAATTGCTCTCCAGAATGGTTGGATTCTGTACAAACAAAACAAATGCAGACAAGATTAGGAGAGAAGCATCTAAATGGGAAATCATCTTTACATTTAATGGTTCTGATAAAGGCCTCATTTCTAAAATATATAGAGAATTGTCTCATATATATATAAGAATTCAAGCCACTCTTCAATAGATAAGTGGTCAAGGGATATGAACAGACAATTTTCAGATGATGAAATTAAAACCATCTCTAGTCATATGAAAAGTTGCTCCAAATCACTATTGATCAGAGAAATGCAAATTAAGACAACTCTGAGATACCACTATACACCTGTCAGATTGGCTAAAATGACAGGAAAAGATAACGATGAATGTTGGAGGGGATGTGGGAGGGCTGGGACACTAATACATTGTTGGTGGAACTGTAGGAATATTTAGAATATGCATAGAGGATAGACTTAAGGCAGAGAAATCCAATGAAGAAACTATTGTGATAGTCTAAGGAAAGAGAATGAAAGTACTTGAACTAGATTGGTGGTTTTTAGATCTGAAAGAAGAGAATAGATTTGTTTTTTAAAAAAATAGAGTTCATTTCTAATCTTAAAGATAATAGGAAACTATTTGGACTTTGTTGAATGGGAGAGTGACATACTCAAACATGGATTTTAGTAAAATCACTTTAGTAAAATCTATGGAAAGTAATATGGAGTGGGGAGAGATTTGAAGTAGAGAGATTAGTTGGGAGGCTATTACAAGAATACAAGTGAGATGTGATAAGGATCTAAAGTAGAAGGTGGCTTAGCAAGAAAAGATAGATAAATGCAAGAGATGTAATGATGGTAGAAGTGTCTGCTAATTGGGAAAATGATTGGTATATGAGAAAAGATAGAGTGCAGAGACAATGCCAAGATTGCCAGGGTAAATGAAAAGATAATGAGGATCTTGATAGCAATCATGTTCTAGAAAGACATTTTTGGGGGAAGAGGAGGTGATAAATTCAGGGTGGAACATGTTGATTTTGAGATGATTATGGGATTTTGAATAGAAAGTTGTTAATATGGGAGTAAAATTCTGAAGAGAGTTGGACTTAATATAACTTGATATGTAGATCTAGGGCTGATCTATGGAATAATGAAATAGAGAGAGAATATATAGAGAAAAGAGAAGAGGATCTAGAGTAGATAAATAAGGTTCACTTACAAGTATGGAGTATAATATGGATGATGAGCCAGCAAAGGACACTGAGAAAAAAGGGAGAAGAAAGAGGAGGAGGAAAATCAAGAAAAAATAGAAGACTTCACAGTAGAGAGAGTATTCAGGTTGAGATGGGGTCAACAATCCAAAATCCAAAAGATAATAAGAAAGATAAATGTTAATAAAAAAAGTCATTAAAGATGACAATCAAAGTAACACTATTAACTTTAGAAAGAGAAGTTCCAGTTGAGTGATTAGGTCAGAATGCAAATACTAAAGTACTGCTGACAAATGAGAATAAGTAGAGAAAGTAAATGTGGACAAATTTTTTTGGGGGGATTTGTTTGGACTTAGAGAAAAGACATATATACATATAAATATACATACATACATACACACAGGCACACAGACACACATGTACACACACACACATATATATATAACATATATATGTATATATATATATAATGAGATATAAATAATCTAGTGAGAGTTTTTTTTTTTAAGGATGAGGGAGACTTGGGAATTACTATAAAGGAAAGGAATTTGTAAGAGATTTTGAAGATGTGCCCTTCTTCAATGGAGCATAGAATATTGAAGGAATGAAAAGTGAGGAGACTACAATGGATACTATAGAAACGAATTATAATATAAAGAGCCTTTAATGTCTGTCTAAAGAGTCTAGATTTTTCTTTCAGTAGACAGTATGGAGCCATTGAAAGCTACTGAGTAGCAGCATAAGAAATCAGAATTGTGCATTAGGGAAATTACTCTGGAATGGTACAGATGGAAGAAGGATAGAGATGAGTCCGAGAGACTACTTGCCAAATTATTACAAGTGGTTCACAGAAAAACTAATATTGACCTTAACTAGGGACACATCATTGGAAATGGAAAAGAAGGAAGAGATCTCAGAGATACTAAGGAGAGAGAATAAACAGGGTGTAGTTACAATTGTCTGCATGGGATAAGGAGAGGAAGGAATGCCCCATAATTCATGTATCAAATCTTGGCTTAGGAAATATGTGGTACCATTGTAAAAAGTCATTAAGATTAATTTTAAGTCATAGAGCAAAGATGAATTTGTTTGGGGTTATGGTTATGTTGAGGTATCTTCATAATATCTGAATAATGATGTTTCCCACAGGGAATTGAAAATGTATATGGAAAGAGGAGATAAGTGGTTGAGTAACTCCTCCTTATCGGAGGAGTTAAGTTAGAATCCTGCCTCAAAAACTTATCTTTTTTGCTCTAGCCAAGTAGCTAAATTTCTGAGTCTCAGTTTCCTCATCTGTAAAATGAGGAGAATAATAATAGTTACTGTAAAAGATTGTTGTTAGGAACAATTGCAGTAATATATGCAAAGAAATTTACAAACAAAATGCAGGAGGGAATTTCAGAGAGAACAAGAGGACTTGAGATAAACATGGGTTAGTGAATCATAGAAAATTACAACTGAAACTGTACTATAGGAATGAGTATAAATCATGAGGGGAGAGAATATGGAGAAAATAAAGGAATAGAAATTGGGGGACATCTACATATGACAAATTTCAGAGATGAGAATTCAGTTCAATATACAAAGGAGTAATTGAAAAGTACAGAAGGATAATGATATTATGGTATTACAAATGTTAATAAAAGAGAGAATATCAAAAAAGTTTTGATTATCAACAAGGATAAAGATAATGGATCTTTTATAAAAAAGGATATAGTTGGATTACAGAAGAAATTGGTCACTTGTAGACAGAATTGTTGAATTAGAGTAGTAAGAAAGGAAACCAGTTTGCAAGAACTATGAAGATAGAAAAGCGAGGCAAAGAAAGTAGACTTCTTTTCCCCCCAAGTATGGCAATGGAAGGGAGGGGAAAAAAAGACAATAACTTGGGGGGAGACAGTCAATTTGAAGCTGTGGATTCTGGAAAAAAGTTCCTTTGACAAGATAAGAAAGTAATCAAGATAGTAGAGTAACATGAACCATGAAACCTGGCACCCTCAAATTTTCCAAAATAGCTCTAAGACAATGAATCAAACCAAATCCTAATCAGAAAATCCACCCCCAATTTTCAATTTTTTTAAAATAGTGAAATATTATATTAGAACAGGTCAGTATGGAGAGATAGAAGAATGTAGAAAAAAGAAAGGAGTCTAGGAAGAAAAGTCTATCTGAAACATTCTATTGTAGGGAGAGTTGTGTTTCAGAACAAGAGGTCTCAGATCCAGCATAGAGAACCTAAAATTATTCAGGGTCCAGGAATAAGTGAAAAACAATAAAAAAACAGCCAGTGTTTGTGCTAGTCATTACAAAGTCCCATGTCTTAAATCCTTGGTGGACTAAGGAACAGTCCTGTGCCTAGGATGTAGCATTCTAGTCACCGTGGGCCCAGATTTTATAGTGAGCAAATCACAAGTTCAAAAGGGAACAGTAGCTGTAGGACTTGGTTCCACAGTAGAGTTTCAGTTCTAATTTCCAATCCAATCTAAAACCTAAAGAGAAAAAAGGGCAATATTCTTAGACAAATAGGAATGTACAATTGGTCACTGAACCAGCAAAGCTTTCTAGCTAACTGAAATGTAAACACCTCCAGATTAGCTCAGCAGAAATAGTAAACAGAGATCCCTTGGACTAGCTGGGCTCTGAGGTAACCTTAGATATCCCATAGAAATTTTTCCCGGCCACAACATAACATTTTCATGCTCTCTATTGAGGTTTGCTTTCATTATGCTTCCCTTCTCAGATTTATTTTTCTGGTAGATCTGACTTTTTTTGCACAGCAAGATAATTGTAAAAATATGTATACATATATTCGATTTGTCAAGTATTTTAACATAATTAGCATGTAGTGGACTTCCTGCCATCTAGGAGAGGGGTGGGAACTGAAGGGGGAAAATTTGCAATGGAAAGCATTGTAAAGATCAATATTAAAGTATTAACCATACACATGTTTTGCAAATTAAAAGCTTAAAAACAAAACAAAACAAAAACAAAAACAAAACCAAAAACCCAAAACTTTTACCTGGCAGACAGTGTGGAGAGTGGAGGGTTTGGGTTCTGGAAGACTGAGAGAATCTCTCAAAATAAGGAAGACCAGGCCCAGCTGTGCTACAGAGAAGTGGCCTTGGGTGGGAAGGACAGCACATCCTGTGAGTGCAGAATCAGTGAAGTAGTGAAGCTGCTGACTTTGGGCACTTGCAGGAATCTTGGTTTTGGATTCCAGGCCAGACAGGCGAAATGAAGTGAAGCCAGAAGCATCCCCACACCCTAGTACTAGAGGTGGTTTACATTAATAAGCTCTCATTAAGCAAAAATACCAAGCAAAAAAGACCCCAACAATAGAGAGTTACTATGGGAATAGGAAAAACAAAGGAAGGACACCGAAACAAAACAAAGCAAAACAAGACTCTGCTGCCCCAAAGAGTAATTTGAAATGGCTATTTGTCCAGAAAAAAAAAAATTAGAAAAAAACTCAAAAAAGATTACAAACATCAAATGAGAGAGATTGAGGAAAAATTAAAAACAAACAAACAAAAAGAATAGCTATCAAAGGAAAACAAGATTATGAAAAGAAAGTTAATTAACTAGAAAAGGAGATACAGAATCTTAAAGAAAAAAAATGATTCTTTGAAAATTAGAATTGGGCAAGGAGAAGCCAGTGAAAGTATGAGACCAAGAAATAATGAAACAAAATATAGATAATGAAAAAAAGTAGAAAGGAATGTGAAACATCTTACAAGAAAAAAAAAACAATAGATCTGGAGAACAGATCAAGAAAGCATAAGAATAATTGGATTGACTAAAAGCTGTGACCAAAAAAATGTTCCTTGATAGAATAAGATAAGAAATAAGTAAATTTGTTCTGAAGTGATAGAACAAGAGGGGAGAGTAGAAATAGGAAAAAAAAAAAAAACATCAATCACTATCCCAATGAGATCCTACAAGGAAAATACACTGGAATATTATTGTTTAATTTTAAACACCCAGATGAAAGAGAAAATTTTACAAGAAACAAACAAAAACAATTCAAACATGCTGGACCAAGCATTAAAATTGTATAGGATTTATCAGCAGCTTCAATAAAATACCACAGATCCTGCAATATTATATATTGACAATCAAAAGAACTAAGCCTATGGACAAAAATGTTATATACAATAAAACTAAGCATAATATTGATTGAAAAAAAAACAAGATATAATTTATCTGCCAAGAGAAAGTCAGGAACTATATGAACTAAACTACAAAACACTTTCCACACAAATAAAATCAGACCTAGTCAATTGGAAAAACTTAAAATGGTCATGGGTAGGCCGAGTGAATATAATAAAAATGACAATACTACCCAAACTAATTTACTTATTTAGTGCAATACCAATCAAACTCCCAAGAAATTATCTTCCAGATCTAGAAAAAATAGTAGCAAAGTTCATTTGGAAGAACAAAAGGTCAAGAGTTTCAAGAGAATTAATGAAAAAAAAAGGCAGATGAAGGTGGCCTTGCTGTACCAGATATAAAACTATATTACAAAGCAGTGGTCATCAAAACCATTTGGTACTGGCTAAGAAATAGAGTAGTTGATGAGTGGCATAGGATAGAATCACAGGACAAACTAGGCAATAACTATAGCAATTTAGTGTTTGATAAACCCAAAGACCCCAGCTTCTAGGATAAGTACTCATTATTTGACAAAAACTGCTGGGAAAATTAGAAACTAGTGTGGAAGAAATTAGGGCTTGACCCACATCTAAAACCACATACCAATATAAGATGTAAATGGGTTCATGATCTGGATATAAAGAGTGATATTATAAGTAAATGAGAGGAATGTAGTATAGTTTACTTCTCAGACCTGTGGAGATGGAATAAATTTATGTCCAAAGAAGAACTGGAACTCTTAACTGAACACCAGATAGATAACTTTGACTATATTAAGTTAAAAAGTTTTTGTACAAACAAAACCAATGCAGTCAAGATTAGGAGGGAAGCAATAAATTGGGAAGCATCTTTACATTTAAGGGTTCTGATAAAGGTCTCATCTCTAAAATATATAGAGAATTGTCTCATGTTTATAAAAATTCAAGCCATTCTCCAGTCAATAAATGGTCAAAGGATATGAACAGACAATTTTCAGAGGATGAAATTAAAACTATTTGTAGTCATATGAAAAGGTGCTCCAAATCACTATTGATCAGAGAAATGCAAATTAAGACAACCCTGAGGTACCACTACACACCTGTCAGATTGACTAAAATGACAGGAAAAGTTAATGATGATTGTTGGAGGGGATGTGGGAGGGCTGGAACACTGATGCATTGTTGGTGGAGCTGTGAACGGATGCGGCCATTCTGGAGAGCAATTTGGAACTATGCTCAAAAAGTGATCAAACTGTGCATACCCTTTGACCCAGCAGCATTTCCATTGGGCTTATATCCCAAAGAAATCATAAAGGAAGGAAAGGGCCCCACATGTGCAAGAATGTTTGTGGCAGCCCTTTTTGTAGTGGCTAGAAACTGGAGACTGAATGGATGCCCATCAATTGGAGAGTGGCTGAATAAATTATGGTATATGAATGTTATGGAATATTATTGCTCTGTAAGAAATGACCAGCAGGACGATTTCAGAGAGGCCTGGAGAGACTTGCATGAACTGATGCTGAGTGAAATGAGCAGAACCAGGAGATCATTTTACACAGCAACAACAATACTATATGGCAATCAATTCTGATGGACATGGCTCTCTTCAATAATGAAATGTTTCAAACCACTTCCAATTGTTCACTGAAGGAAGCCATATACACCCAGAGAGAGCGATGTGAAATGTGGACCACAACATAACATTCTCATATTCTTGATATGTGTTTGCTTACATTGTATTTCCTTTATCTGATATGTTTTTTGTGTAGATAAGATTTTTCTTGCAAAACAATGATAAGTTCGGAAATATGTATACATATATTCGATTTGCCAATATTTTAACATAATTAACATGTAGTGGATATCCTGACATCTAGGGGAGGGGTGGGGTGTCGGGGAGGGGAAATTTGTAACAGAAAGCTATGTAAGGGTTAATGTTGAAGAATTACCCACACATATGTTATGCAAATAAAAAAAGAAAGAAAAAAACAAGATATTCAATGAATTTTCAGATTTCCAGGATTTTGTCTCGATCAAATCTGAATATTAAATTTTCTAACATATAAGAGCTAATTTCAAAGACTAATTTCAAGGGACCAAACAAGGACAAATTGCATGTTTTATATGGAGAGATATAAACCATATAGCTAAGACACATCAGTAATTGGGTGGTCGAAAAGAAAAATTGGAGAAGACCTGAGTATGATGTCGCTCTTAAAAGCAAAACCAACTAGGGAAAGGTAAAAATAGTAATTATGCTACATAAATTATGTGTAGAGGAAAAATTGACACAGAGATATTAGATGGGGGAGGACATGGGGAAGATCTGAAAACCTACTCACATTGGAAATGTGTTAAATAGAGAAATATATATATATACATATATACATGTATATATACAAATACATGTATGTATGTATATGCATATGTATGTATATTTCTGTCTATTTACACACATATTTGTCTATCCACAGATACTTTATGAAAAGTATAGCAACCTAAATCTGTGAAAAAAAAATGAAGGAAGAAGGAATAGGATAAGATGGAATATAGAAGGGTATGTATATTTACCATAATGGGACATGTTGTGAAGATTAATAGGAAAAGGATAAAGAGATAGGTAAAAGGTGACATAGGATAAGGTAGTGGTACAGAAAAGTATTTAGGTTAGGGTTTGGGATAAGGTGTGTAGTTCAAGGAAAATGAGAAAAAGAGAGAAGGAAAGGATAGGTGGAAAAGATGAAAAAGACTCCACAGGTGGGAAGAATTAAGTAATAGCTAGGCAAGTTAAAGAGTAGAATAAAATAGAAAAGTTAGTAGGGAAAAGAAAGAAGAGATATACACAAACACAACAACAAACATCAGGAGTAGAATTTATTAGGGAAAAAAAAGTAGGCCTAGTAATCATTGATCTCAGACAAAGCCAGACTCGAAGATTCAATCAAGAGAAAAATCTATCATATGCTAGCCATATCAATATTGTTTTAGATACATATGTGTGAATGCATATGTATGTGTTCATATACTCACATGTGTGTTTATATAAGTACATTATGTATGTAGCAGTATGTAGATGTAAATTGTACACATGTATACAAATATGTTTATACATACATATATCTGTGCTTAACAATATCCTGCTTAGAAGAGAGGAGATGAAGGGGGCAAAATAAAGTAAAAAATTTACAGTGGAGAATGAAAGAATAACCTATAAGGAAGCAAAGATGGATAATCATGAATATAATGTATTTTATTATTAGTATGTATCCTTTCTTGAAATAGAAATTTGTTAGATATTTTGAATCCTCCCTGATCTTCTTCTGGGCACATGACAATGTTTTCTTTTTTTTCTTTTCTTCTCTTTCTCTTTCTGTTTTTATTTTTTTTATTTTTTATTTAGTTTTAAATGAATTAATTCAAAAAGGACATATTGAGTATCAAAACAATTTTTTCCCTCTCACACATAGGTGGGTACAGAAATTCATCTTACCCATGAGGCAAATAGGAGGAAAAATGTTAAGAAAAGGAAGAGACTTCTGTAGTTTGATCTCATGCCTGTGCTCTTGAGGATGGACATATTACCCTTGGCTAGAAATGGTTCATTTTTATAAAGAATGTCCTTTTTATTAGAAAGATAAAACACAAATACATATTTTTAATCCCTGCTATTCACCACTGCCATAAATGCTAATAAATAGCTTGGAGTTGGAGTCATAATAGCCTTCTTAGTACTACTGAAGAAAAAGACCATCAACTTATTCAGACTTTTTATGTTAAGAACAGATATACATTTCTTTTGTTTTTGGTAGGAAAAAATCTTCTCTCTTATTTAGCTATAAGAATCCTGGAGATTTTTCATATTTGTTTTTCAAT
Source organism: Myrmecobius fasciatus (assembly GCA_023553655.1). NCBI lineage: Eukaryota > Metazoa > Chordata > Mammalia > Dasyuromorphia > Myrmecobiidae > Myrmecobius > Myrmecobius fasciatus. The sequence goes on from JAJPUD010004004.1 coordinate 194,678, forward strand.
ATCCTATGGGGAGTCCTCTTTCCATTCATCCCATCCTTTCCATTTCTTTCTTTTACAAATGTTTTTCATTCTTTCCATGAAAAGGGCTGTTTATGGACCTTTTCTGGGTTTATGATACACCTGTTTGACAGGTAAGCACAAGCTTCCAGTGGATTTTTCCCTTAGAGACCATCTTTACTACAAATATCCACACATTTAGAGGGTTAAATAAATGTGGTCCTGTTCCTTTCTCTCTACTGCTTTGCTTTCCAGTTTATTTTTTTTCCTTTTAACTCCTCTCCTTTCCCTTATACATTTCCTTTCCTCCTGCACTTTCCCCCCAAAAAAGTCTCATCTGTGTTATTTCAAGCACTATCAGATTATAGAACTGGACTATTTGTGTCATTAGTGACTGTGAAATCATTGAACAGAAATATTTCCAGAATGGGATACAAATGAACTTTCTAAATTAAACCTATCTGTGGATACTTGCTTAACTACCTGTAACAATTGTTTTCTGCAATCTATTCCCCCAGAGGGCCAAGCCATCTGCTGAGTACTATTCATCTACAGAGTTTTTCCTCATAAAGGACTTGTGATTTAATTGATATTAGGAATTTTTAGGTGGGGAAACTCTACTAATGATTCTCAGAATCTTCTATGAAAGTGATAGTCTTGGTGTAATGCTCAGGGAGAAACTGAGGCATTATCACACATTGGAGATTAGATAATATTTTATTGATGTTAATTGAGAGTTCAGAATCCATAGCTATGGATCGGGATGGCTGGGGCTCACGTCTCAAAGAACCCAGTCCAGCCCAGAGAGTTTAGGCTGACAGACATGTCAGCCAACTGAATAGGACTAATGTCGCAAAGTATTCAGTACCTCATTGGTGGGAATCACGATTTTTATAGTCTCCATAGCCCAGGGAGACGAAGAACTCATGGGAACAGCTGAGCACACCTGGTGTCCAAGGAAACTATAAATTCAGTTCTGGCAGGTAGGGAGTAAAGAGTGCCTGAGACAGAAACTGGGAAAGGTAGACAGTAAGTCTGGGTCATATAGATAAGGGGTATGTCGAGGCTGGCCATATGGAGGTTTTATAACTCCTTTGGAATGTGAGTCCAATTATTTCTGATGGTCAGGAAGTGGGGGTTGTTATTTTTGGGCAGAACAATTAAGGGAGACTGAAACAGCAACTGAGGGAAACTGAGACAGGGAAACTGTGGCACAACAATAGTTGCCTGTATGCTGTGTGTTAGTTGATACAAAACTCTCACTATTTCTCTTCAAACCATTTTGCTTCCATTTAAACCAATTTCTTCATGTTTATCCCCCAATGAAGAAAGCGAACACCAGTTATTAGTCCTACACCAATTTTCTATATGTATGTAACTGTATCAGGACTCATACCCTTACATATGAGTGCTCTGTCCAAAGGAATATAAATATTGATTGCTTATACTTCACAAGATATCTTGGGGTTTGGGGACTAGATGTTTTTTCTTTTCTACTTATTTATTCCAGCAGTTAATTTTTTTTTTTAATGGGATAACTGATTTCTTGCAATAGAAAATTAGGCTTTGATTAAAAAGTCCTTTGGGATTCAAATTGAGCTACTTGACTATGTCTTTAAACCCAAATCACCCAGGCTCTCTTTGACTGGCCAATCATATGCCCCATTCAGACCTCACTTGCTCATTGTTTTGGCTTTGTTGCTTTCCAGTGAGTGTAAATAGCAATTGTTTCTTTCCTGGCCAGAAAAGTCTGAGGGTCTTCTCCTTCCTGATTAATTCTTTTGTGAAGGCAAAGTAGACCATCTTTTACCTCAATTCTTCTCTAGTTTTTAACTACTGAATGGGTATTACCTCAGAAAAACTGAGGCTTAGGAAAGAACTTAAGCTTTAAACAAACAAACAAAAAAAGAGTCACCCATCATATTGGGAGCCATCCCTTCATCTTAACCTATGTCCTACCACTGGACTCAGATGACTCTGAAGGAGAGAGTGAGTTTAAGACTTTGCACAACTCTGCCTCACTCAAATATAATCATTTGCAATCAAGACTCTCTCAATATCTTTGGTCTTCTTCAAAAACAAAGGAACAACAACAATACATATGCAAAGTTATTAAGCCCTTAGAGAATCTTTTTCCCCTCCCAGGAATGTTTTATTCTTTCCTCATAATTCTTTTGTCAAACCTTCATCACTGTAGTTGTTTTTCCTAAGACCTTTCACCAATTTAGTAGCATAGCTAGAACAGGGACCCAGTTCTTATGATTCCTAGTCCAATCTGTCTCTTCCTTCTTGATGAATACACAGTAGACTGTGTGCTTAAAAAACTGGGTGAGCTTTATTAAAATGTGTTACTTTGAAAAAGGTTGAAGAGAATTATAATTTAAATACAAGTTACAGGATGTGCATAGCTTCAGCTGTGAGAATATTTGAGAACAGAAAGGTTTTTATTTTTCATCTGTTATTGGCTTAAATCACTGTGGTGAGGACTTGATATCTGCCTTCACTGAACATCAGATAGAAATGGAATGGAAGATTGAATTTTTTTTCATCCAATGACATATCAATGATTTGACAGAATAATAACTTATTCCTGATTTCAGACAATTGTTCACCAACAATGGGGAAGCCTATCTTTTCACTGAGAGCTTTCATCTACACTGATGCCTGAAAGGCAGGAAGAATAATAGGGCTATATCTTTTTGCTTAGAAGATATACTACTTACTAGATATTAAATACATACAAAGTCCCAATGGGAAGTTGAAAAATATCCCATTTCTGACCTTCTATATCTAAGCATGCTGCACATTGAAATGATAGAATCACTCCTACAGTAAAATATTTATAACAGCATAAGAGAATGATATGTCATTCAGAATGATATCATATTCCTTCTTTTGGGTTTTAAGGTTCCTTTCCTTATAACAGCCCCGTGAGGAAGAAGTGGGAGTATTGCTCTTACATTATACAATCAGAAGCTTAGAAAGGTGGTATTGACTGCCCATAATCAAACTAGGAAATGAAGTGGTGTCTGAGGAAGAAAGGAGGTGTTCATTCATGTGGTCACAACACTAATAGATCTCCTGAATCTAATTCCATGACTTTTTAAATTACATCATATGGGCTATGGTACATTTGATTGGGGGAATCTTTCTGAAAACAAAGTGTGCTAAAAGCCACTGAATGAGGGAGTTTGGATAAAAATTAGAGTAGTAACCCCAGAACTGAAGTTCAGGAAATTACTAATGCATGAGTAAATGAGCTGTATGTTGTTTAAAAAATGTTTTTTTTTTTTTCTTAAAGCATAGGAAGAACACCCTGATTGTACTCTAGGTCTAGATTTTAAAATGATCAATTTAACCCTTCTTGCTCAAAGTGAATATACTCTTACCTTAAAAATCTAGCATGAAGGTCCATGGAAAACATTTCTCTATTTCCTGATGATCTCTCTGATTGCAATCAGGACCATAGATCATGTAGCATAATGCTTCCCTCAAGGCAATCTCATCTCCAGAAGCTTATCACAGAGATAGCTTTAACTTTGGTAAAAGCCTTCAGCACCCTCAATGTCCTCTCCCTTCTGATTGGAGGCTGGAGAGCCTCTCTTTATAGATGGTTCAGAATTTTCCAGCCAACTATACATTTTACACCAGCTGCTCTGCTTGATTTCCACTCAATGAACATCAAACCCTACTTCCTTTTTAACTTCCTATTGAGTATAGATTTCCTCTACTGCATTGCAAACTTTTTAAGGGCAAGGACTTCCCTCCCAATTCCTTATTAGTATCCCTAGTGCTAACAATAGTGCCTGGCACATAGTAGGTGATCAGTATTTTTTTTTTTTACTTTGTATTGAAGGTTCAACTTTTTCCTCTCCAGGACTCCACTACTGGGTCTCTTCTGGATTGTTGGTGACTACTTCTATATAACCAACATTATCAGAGTAGGATAGTTTGAGCTGTGCTTTATTTTATTCTTTAGCCATCTTGTTTACTAAGCCCTTAATCTTCTAATTCTGTTGGAACTTCTCTAAGATTACAGGTAGCATATAAAGTGATGACTTACAAATGGAGTTTCCTCATTTGCAGCTATCTATACCATATTTGTACCATCTTTACCAACTTTTTTACTTTCTGACTCTCAAGTCCTAGAATTATGATCAAATCAACAATACCATAGCTATTAGAAGGTGTGGACCAAACTACTCTCCTCAGCTCTTCTGTGACTACCCTTGGTCTCACCACATCATATCCTATTCCATTGAGCAAATTTCTGGCACTGTTATTAATTTTCTATTAATGATTTTTAATTTATTCCTATCTTTTGATTCTTTTCTAGTTTCCTACAAAACGTCCGAAGTCCCCTTCCCTTCACACTTTTAAAAAGTCTCCGTAGATCTCACCATCCTTCTTTGTTAACATCTGATATATCACTTCCTTTTCTTAGTTCAATTACATCTACATTCAGAACTTCCATTTCCCTTCCCCTAATTCTTTTTCTAAACCATTTATAAACTGACTTTTAACTTTATCACTCAACTGAAGATGCTTTCTTTAAAGTTATCATTAATCTCTTTATTGACACATCTATTGTTCTCTTTTTAATTTTCCTCCTTTGTAACTTCCCTATCACACTTATCCACCTTTTCATCTTGTATAATCTTTCCTCTTGGAATTTTAATCACACTTTCCTTCTTCTTAACACCTCTTTGTAAATTACTGATAAGGTATTGAATGGTGTTGACAAAGAGAAACTAAAGAATTGATCCCTGAGTCAAACAGGGAGAAGCCACTGATGGAGATCACTTTAGTTCCATGGTCCCACACTCTGGGAAGGTTGTCCAGTCTGAAATCCAAGTTATGTCAAATTCCTAAGACCCATCCTTTAAAGAGGTCTTGAACAGTTTCACCTTGCACTCTGTCAGAAATCCTACTCATGTCATTGAGGTTAAATTTTCCCTATAAGGTATACTTATGGACGATCCCATGGCTGCTACCTTCTTTTGGGTCAGCCCACCATGACACTCTGCCTGTAGTGTTTTTTCCACTTTCCCTTCTCCCATACTTCCCAACCCCACTTCTCCTCCTTACAGCTATTTCTTTTAGGGTGCTAAGTCCCTTTTAGGATTTACCCTGCTATATAAGGGCATGCTCCAATCTCATTGGATGTTCCCTTTCTACTGGGTAATTGTGAGTTCCATTGAGGAACTTGTCTTTCATATATTCTTCCATTCTATTTCATATTTACCATTGCTGGTGTCTACTTACTGCATCCCTATATTTTGTCTGTAACCTCTTCCCTAAATTAACCTGCCTTTTGCCAAAGAGGATGGCCAGTATGAATTCTTTGCATGACAAAACCCCAACTTTCGATGCCTACTATCATCTGGTGTCTACATCAACTACATCATTTGGTGCCAAACTCCATATCATAAATCACATCATTACCCTTGCTAGGTCATCAGACAAGTCACATACATTAATTGTGAAGGTGCTTAAAGACTTTGTTCTGGGACTGTTTCTTCTTTCTCTATTTACTCTCTGTCACATTTGGTAAAAATTTTCACTTCTGAAAGATTAAACTAATTCTTTTATTTTTATTTATTTAATTTTGCTGAGGCAATTGAGGTTAAGTGACTTGCCCAGGGTCACATAGCTAGGAAATATTAAGTGTCTGAGGCTAGATATGAATTCAGGTCCTCCACTTTATTCACTGCACCATCTAGCTGCTCCAAATGAATTATTTCTATACAGACAAATCCCAGTTCCATACATCCAGTATTATTTACACTCCTGAGACAATTCACATCACCAGTTATTAAGCATTAGATGTCCAATGGGCATGTATCTCCAAAACAAAAGGTCCAAAACCCATTTCATTTTCTTTTCCCAAAACCTAACACTCTTCTGAACTTTAATATTTTTGATTATTAGCCTTCCATTCACAAGTAAGCTTGCCAGCTCAACATTTTTTAAATCCTCACTCATTTATTTGATACAACTGCTATGTTGTCAAATCGTTTTTTGATTTTAAACTCACAACAGCTTTCATATAGATCCCCTTCTGTCCATTCAGATTCTCATTGTCTCTGATCTGGATATTGTAATATCCTTGAGATTCTCTCCAATGTACACACACACAAACACACACACGTGTGTGTATATATATATATATATATATATGTATATTATACAAAACATACATGTATGTGTGTACATATCGCCTCCCTAGGGGATGGGAATCATTATTTGTCTTTTATTTCCAGTGCTTAACCTAGTATATAACACACTTAACAATTCCTTAATAAATGTTTGTTGGTTGATTGATTTCTGTGGTAAGATTGATTATATTTTGTTGACTTCAAATTTTTCAGTTTTATTCTGAAATACAAATGAATTTGCATGTTATCCAGCTTTGCTTTTGTCTTTTTACAGCAGAGGTATGAGAATTAATGCAATAGCAATAACAAAGCTGACCAAAATTTTAACTGTCTTCTAGAATGACAGTGAAGGTGTGGTGGGCATATAATGGGTTCTGTAACTATTTGCTACTAAAGTTAAGAGATGGTACCTTGTTTCCATAGTTACAGAGTTTCATATCATAGCTTCATAAAATCTAACAAATTAGCTTCTATTTACTTCTCTGTTTGGCACATGAAACTTCTATGATAAAGCTTGTAAACAAGACACTATATGTGCACCATTGGATGACATAATCCTGAAATCAACAATGGCAGCTTCAGAGGTTGATTCTTCTCAATGAAATGGAGCAATCTGTCACTTGACCTTTATGTGACATTCAAGACAGCAAAATTTATAAGAAAAGATTGATTTAGACACAAGTTTAATTGAATTTAAAACGTGTGATTAATGACATCTGTTTTGAGCAAGATTTTTGAAGTGAAATTAATTAATGCCATACATAAATTACATGTTGTACTGTACTTAGACTAAAATGAAATATAAATTCTTTAATTTCTTAAATATCCTATTTTAAGTCCTTTCCTTCTAGAATCCATAAAATTTGCATACTGATTCCTCTTCAAGGCTTTGGCTATTAATATTTCAATGTCTTTTGTAGGTTTGTTGGTTATCTGAAAAGCAAGAAGACAATAACCAATTTTCTTTTACATTGTAGAAAAAAAAAATACTATCTTAATGCCTGAATTTAGAAGTCCCAGCTGCTGAGACATCATATGATGTATCACATTCCTTTAAACTTTCTTTTTCGTGTGTTTGTGAGTGTGTGTGTGTGTGTGTGTATGTATGTATGTGTTAAAAGGGTTTTTTTGGTTGTTGTTTCTGTTTGTTTTGTTTTTGAGAATGAAAAAGGAAGGCAAATGTTCCCTTCCTATTCTCAGAATGCTGACAGAAAATATGTCATGCCAATTTGGCAAAGAATTTCAAATTCTTTTTCAATGCCATTTGAAAAGTTTAAAAACACATCAACAGACTTATAACTAATATGAGAACTTAAAAAGCAACTTCTTTTTATGCCTATAGTAAGAATTTTCTAATTTTAATGTAGGCTTGTGGTCAACAGTTGTCAAATACATTGCAATTCTGTCCTATTGTAATGACACAAAAGGATACAGAAACTGCTTCAATCTTGACTGCAGATTGAAGAGATTGAGGATTAAGATCTGTGGTTTTTTTCTTTCTTTTTTAAAAAAAAACAGCTAATTTTAGGTTTACTATTGTAACTGTCAAGGAATGTCAACAAATCCTTTTGCTATCAGTGCTCTATGCAGTTTAAAATTATGATCAGAGTGCTTTAATATCTCTTCCATATAGTGACATAATATCTATCATAAATATATTAAAAATATTTGGAACATACTTATTTCTTTGATGAAATAAAAAGGAAGGAAACTTTTTTTAGAAGCAACCAAAAGATCAAAGCCATAATTAGGGTGGTACATTCAGGACTCTTTCCAAGGTACCAAATTTAAAGGGACAATTCGTTTTATTTTTATTAAACATGCTTTAATCTGAACTCAGAATTTATTAGGTCTCACTCTAGAAATGGATAGCATTTTAATGATCATATTATCATTGAGTCTTATCTGACTTTATGATTCCATTTGGAGTTTTCTTTAGCAAAGATACTAGACTGGTTTGCTATTTCTTTCTCCTGGTCATTTTACAAATGAGGAAACTGAGGCAAATAGGGCTGTGACTTGACCGTGGTCACATAGCTAGTAAGTGGCTGAGGGCAGATTTGAACTCAGGTCCTCCTAACTCCAGGGCTGATGCTCTATCCACTAAGCCATCTGAATACCTCATTTTCTTTCCTCCTTCCCTCCCTTCCTCCCTTCCTTCCCTTCCTTCCTTCCTTCCTTCCCTTCCTTCCTTCCTTCCTTCCTTCCTTCCTTCCTTCCTTCCTTCCTTCCTTCCTTCC